>JACDJE010000007.1:4080020-4271000 GCA_016647715.1 Pavo muticus
AAGAAAGAAAATTAAGAAGAAAAGGAAAAAGAAAAAAAAAGGAAACAGAAAAAAAAGGAAAAAGGAAAAAGGAAAAAGGAAAAGAAGGGAAAGATGGAAGAGGAAAGAGGAAAGAAAAGGGAAAGAAAGAAAGAAAAAGAATAAGAGAAATAAAGAAAAAGAGTAAGAAAAAAACAGAAAAGAAAACGTGGGGGGGAGAAGGAAAAAAAGGAAAAAGAGGGGAAAAAAAGAAAAGAAAGAAAATGAAAAAAGAGAAAAATGAGAATGGAAAAATATAAAAGAAAAAGGAGAAAAGGAAAGGGGAAAGGAGAAAAAAGAAAAAAGAGAAAATAGAAAATAGAAAAAAAGAAGGAAAAAAAAAGAAATGAAAAAAGAGAACAGGAAAAAAAGAAGGAAAAAGAAAAAAGAAAAAAGAAAAAAGAGAAAGGAAAGGAAAAAAGAAAGCAGAAAAAAATGAAAAAGGAAAAAAGAAAAGAAGGTGAAGAAAGCAAGAAAGAAAAGAAGGAAAGAAACGGGCAGTTCACAGACACATCGAGAGTTGATCTGTAGTGGAGATCTTAAACCTTGGTTGTTTTCCCACAAGTAACAAAATAATTTATTGTTAATGTTGCTGTCTGAAAATCCAGCTCGCCATTGAGGAGGTGCCCCCAAGATTTTAATCAGCCATGTTTATGCATATAACCAGATGTGCAATGTCCTTGCTACGGACCAGCTTTATTCTTCCTTACAGCAAATGAACCTCAGCAATCTCTGGTGGTCTGTTGTCATTAGTTACTACTTGCACGGCAGTCATACCCAGAGGCCCCAAATAAATCACAGCCCCATTGTGCGAGGCTCCATGCCGATCCAGAGAGAGGATGGAGTGAGTTTGTTTCCTCCACGAATTTGCAGTGCTGCGTGACGCCTGTCGTGCCGAGGGATGCTCATAAAACTGCACATTTGAGAGAGATTTGGCCATCCCAGGAGAGGTGCAACAAGTGGAGCTGACGAGTGGGGCATCTCACGTGGCTGAAGTATAGATATGTGTTTAGCAGGTAGCAGCTTTGCTGCGTGAGGCACATAAATATGGACATAGCATACGCGTGCATAGGCAAGGCAGTCCTTGCTGGGTACATTTATTTAATGCTAAATAAAACAAAGTTCTCTTGCGAGCACTTTTTACATCACAAATAATGTTTTTAGACAGAATGGGCATAATGATTCATGCAGAAGGTCTGCAAAATGCAGAGAGCAATTCTGTTTGTTTAGATGGGTGGGAGCATGCCTGGCATTTCACCCCTTGTTTTTTCCTTATGCTAATGTGGAGATATTTGTCATAATAATAAAAACGGAGCGGCTGAACTCAGTTACTCTGTTTGAAGCAGAATATCTGCAGAATTAATACTGTATTTGGGTGATACTCTCTGTTTTTTAATTCACAGGGAAGGGCTGATCCAAAGCCCAGTGAAGTCCAGGGAAATTTTGTTCTGTACATGCAGTATCTTAACAACTGTGTTACAAAGCCCTTTCTGTCCACAGACATCAGTTCTGTAAGAACTTTCCCACCAGATGAGTTAAAATTTGTTTTCACACATTACAAACAACACAGGCAGGAAATTCACATTATGGCCATCTCTAAAGTCAACTTCTTCTGTAGCGTAACAGCCACTACAACTCCATTCCCCTATTTTTGTCCATTTTTTCCCCTAGTAGACTTATATAAAACACTCCTGCATATTATGTTCTTTCATGACCTGGAATGAGGTTCCCTACTTTCCCTTCTTACTGCCATAGCTCCAGGGATCTCCTCAGTGTCAGCACGCTTACCCACGCACCGCTGGATAAGCAGATTAAGGGTTACCTCTTTTCCTCTTAAATATAGCTTAAAAATGCCTTAGCACACTGCATATGTACTCCCCAACTGTACTTTGCTACACAGACTACCGTGATGCTTTCCATACACAGCTTATCAGCTTGCAGAGTGTTCTGATGCAGAGAAGAACTAAGAACTTCATTTCTCATTGACTGCCATTATTTCTGTTGTTGTTATTGTGATCTTTCAAACAATGAGTAGGAAAGATGCCCACCATTGCTATAACTTCCTAAACTGGAGTCTCAGGCCCTGAATACCTTCCTGGTTGCTTCTAACAAACAGAGAATATGGTAGAGTTACATCGTGTAGAAGGGCCAAGGACTTGCTCCTGCACATCCAACCCCTTGGCACTGCAGAAGACAAACAAAGGGGAAACCCAAATCCCCCATTATTGTATTTCCCCAAGTCAGGATGTTTCTGTCTGTCAGCTGAGAAGACAACAATCTTCACAAAGCAGGAGATTCACCAAAAAGTTCTTCTCTCACAGGGATTCTGGTCACCAGGGGCTTGAGGCACTCCCTGACACAGTGCATGGCATAATGAACCACTGTTGCCCTCTGGCATTAGTCACTCCTAGGGAGGAAATGACCATATCTGTGAATTTCAACACATACACACTACTGTGTTGACCACTGGCACGCGGGTCCCCATATGATGATATAAAAGCTATCTCTTGGTGTGTTCTACGTGAAGTTATTGTCACAGGTGCACAAGAACTCTAACAGCGAGACAATTTGTCTTACAGGTAGGCAACATCATACAAATAGCTCTGCAGAAAAATGTGTTGATATCATAAAGGGACAGATCCTTTTCCAAACATGCTTCATCAGCTTTTTTTTTTTTCAGTTGTTGTGTCCACCATGCCCTACGCTTTCCTCCTCCAGCAAGCATTCTGCAGGGCAACAGTTCAAACTAAATGGCTGTGTCAGACAACATCTATTTAAAATAAAGTAGGCACAGAAAACATTTGTTATTCCTTGTAGCTGTTGATTCCCATGCTTTTCTATACTCCTTCTCACTAGCCTGATGCAAAATGCAGACCGAGCTGCTGCTTAATTTTCCTGCATACTTTGGCAGTAATTACAGTATTGTCTCTTCCAGATACGAAACCGAGCATATTGGCAGGAATCAGCAGCACTGTTCTGGAGGCCAGTAATAATGAGCATGGGTATCACACGTGTATCATGATTAATCACATTTTGGTCATTATGAGCTGCTCCTTAGAGTTATCAGTCTGGACAGTAGATTAATGCAAAGCTTCATTGCCTGTATCATGCCTGTGGCTTATGTGAGTCATCGGAACAATGGGGAGAAAAAACCATGAGACATGATTCTTTTCATGAGGGAAAACGGCAAATTAAGAGGAAATACTGTTTGTTCTCAGACAGCACATTGAGAGCCTTCGGATTCAGCCTCGGCCGTGTCTCTGGCTCCCTCTGTGACCATCAGCACTGAACACACAGCCTCCCTCTGCCTTTGCTTCACCCTCTGCAGACAGAGGAATTAGCTGTACCAGCTCGAGCACTCATGGGTATAACCTCAAAAGCTGCTAGCCCACGAGCCTCTGCTGCGTGCTAAAGCTCCTGCAATCCTATTCATTCCCATAGCAAACACAAGCAAGCTCGAAGGTTTAAACAGCTCACGAGGAGAAGTTTGCTAAGGTGACACGGGAGCAGAACCAGCATGTACTCTTTTCAGCACTTCGATTTTAAATGGTGAAGATTTATTCTGCATCAAAAGCAAAAAAAATAAAATAAAATAAAAATAAAAGTCCTATTCTGGGTTAAAACAATTCAGTTCTTTCCTTTTGAATGCTTCATTCGGGTCAGAGTCAACACAAAGCATTTCTCAAACACCTGTCATTGCGATCTCCAGGAGACCCACAGAATGGCAGTGGTTGGAAGGGACCTTAAGGATCGCACATTCCTAATCTCCTGCCACTGGGGGAAGGCTGGGCAGCACAGCCTCACTGGGCAGAGCCTGCTCCACAGGCACCATCTCACAGCTAGAGGGGTTTCAGAGAACAAACACTGTCACTCCACTATGGAGTGAAATAACTCTGCCATCATCCCAGTGCAGGTGGGATACAGCAGCCAGTAGACGTGGTGGAGATCTTGAAATTACGTATCTTGGTGTTTTATTACTGGCTTTACTCTATTGTTATTTCCCTCACGTGAAAGCAGGAAATTTCAGCAGGAGCTATGAGAATAAACCATAAACAACATTGAATGTTTTAGAGGATTTGCCTGCCTGAGAGTTTCAGTCATGTCCAACTAGAACACTGTGCTGCAAGCTAAACTGGGAATCCCTGAGCTACAGAACTTGAAGGTTAATTCACATCAAAGACAAACGTGACCACATTTACAGGAAGTTTTTGGGCCGGATCTTTAGCTTGAATACTGGAAGGTTTTTGTTACCTGAAGATGGGTGCCCAAAGGAATGCTTCAGCAAAGTTCCTAACAACACTTTGTCAAGGAAAATGATGGAAAACATAACCAAAACATCATCACCATTTGGTTTGTAAGGACCTGTAGGAGACTGCGCATGGATTTCTGAAGGATACATTGCTTAATGAATTTAAACACAGTGGGAAGCTGAGCATCACGATGGCAGCCAGCTCTGAACATGGCTAAACACAAGGTAATGCAAATCATTGGTGATTAGCCATATAGCTCCAGTGATCTGAAAAGCCCTGAATTTTCAGGTACTTCTGAGGGAAAAGAACCTGCACTGAGAGTCATCAGCATCTGATGTTGCTCAATCTGTAGCAGCAGCTTAAAAAATATAAAAGGATTGTTTATATTTATTAAACAAAAACAGAGCAGGATGCCAAAACCATCGAGATAACACGGGATTATGCCACAGATCCCCATTAATTCTGCGTTCATATTTTTATCCTCTGCTATATCTCCTGAGAGGAGAGTCCAAAAATGCTCGAGAAATGATAATGAAAATAATTACAGAGCTGATAGGATTAATATATGAGAGATGGCACAGCCTGGAATTATTTTGCTGAGAAGAAGATTAAAGTGGAGCTGATTGCGGAAGTCAAAATTCTCAAGAATGCAGCATCAGACCTTCATTTTATCACATAATATGAGAACAAGCATCAAGTTAAATTAAAAAGTGACAAATTTACAACGAAAAGAAAATGCCCAGACACGTTTCATCAACTGAGAGAGCTGCTGCTGCAGAAGGTTATGGAAGAAGGTACCTTGGCTTGATTTCGAAGTGAATTGGACATTGTTAGGATTATCTCATTACACAGGGCTGAACACAGTGATAAGCGTGATTGAATCTTACATCCCTAGCTGGAAATCCATCACCCAAAGGAGATATTTACAGGTGAGAGATGTGCATTGCGATTACGTTTGGGTTTGCTCTTCTCTGAAGAAGGTTTCTCCGTTACTTTTTGTGCTCAGCTGGGACTCTGGAGGTAGGAAGGTACAAGAGGTATCCATGTGCTGTGAGGCTGGGGACATGGGCTGCTTTCTGCTGGTGCTTTGCCCAAACCTTGGAGGATGGCTCAACAAGTTATGTTTGTAAAGCAAAGCCTGAAGCCTGTAGCACTGGCAAATGCTTGGAGACTATGTTTGCAATGAGGACAAGACCAATTGGATAAAGAAAGAAATAAGGTTTATTTTATGTTTATAGATGGAAGAATGTTTTATTTTCATTATATTATTGTATTGTATTAAATTGCATTTTGGTTTGGCAGAAGAGAAGAACAAAAAAATGTTATGCTTTGTCAATAGTGTCAGAGGGACAGAATGAGGTCTTCAGGGCCATGCTCTAAATCTAAGACCACTCACCAAGAAAAGTGAAAAACATTCAGAGGGGTTATTCAGCAGGGATGCTGAATACCTGCCAACGTACATTGTTAAGCTCTAAGGTGTGGAAATGATGCTACCCACTCTCTACCTTTCAGTAAGGCACACATGACATAAAGACGTGGTATCTGGCTGTGAAGAACAAGTATTTCTTGGATTATTTCCAAAGGCATGCTCTTGAAATGCTCGAATCCCCATGTACCTACATAGGAATCCAAATCCCAGCCCCCGCAGCCTTCTCCAGCCCAGCAGAATGCAGCTCTGAGGATCCCATTGTGAGAGAGTTCATCCAGATAACTTCTAAAGGTCCATTCCAACTCAAATGATTCCGTAATTCTATGACTCTGTGACCCACCTGAAGTTCTGCCACCGAGATCCAGTGCTGCTCACATTATTAAAATCACTCTTGATTTAGGTTCCTGCCAGATGAGGGTCAATTCCTAGGAATGCTCAGCTAGTGACCTCCTGCCTGGTTCATACAAAGCCATTCCATGCAATTCTGTCTCAGTCCTCTCTTCATATGTGTTACACCTTCATTTCATCCTAATGAAGAATAGAATTGGACCTTCCAGTGTCTAACCATTTGCCCTTATCATGAGAACTAATTCACCATTGTGTTGGCAGAGCTCCTACTACTGTCAATGGGAATTATGCACTTTGAATGAAAGAGAATGAGTCCATAACTGTTTAAGAATTACACTATTAAAACAGCACAATGTGTTTTATTTTTATAGAGAGCATTACATATGAAGAGCCAAAAACACTTTATGGAGAAAGGGGATAACGGACTAAGCTTCACAGGGCTGTTTGGATTGGGGTTGGAAGGAAAGGACAGATAACTACACAGTGGCAGAGAACAGCATAAAAACTGGACTTCAAGGCTAAAAAGAAGCCAGCAGGTTCCTTCACTGAGAAATCTCAAGGGGAAAAGCAAAGATGAGCTGCCAAAAAGAGTTCATTGTCAGACGGGCAAAACACCACGGATTCTGTAGAGCTTTTGAGCAGAGTGACGCATGCAGTACTTGTCCTCCTCCTGCCAAAGGTGTTTGTAGAGCAGCTCTACCAAGTATCCAAATACACAGCTCAGCTCAAAAGCAGTTCATAGAAAGGGCCATGCAGAGCACTGTCTGTGTTAGAAAGCTCACCTTACCTAGCTTAACTCGCTGAGGTGATTTTGGTTCTACACCCTCACCTTGAGCTCCATAATCCGTAACTGGGCTCATTCTGAGAAATGCTAAGAACTGCTTAGAAACATTTGAATAAAGCTGCTGTTAGGTTGATTTGACCCCTAGGGCACATGGATGGCTCAAGAAGCATATTTTGCCCAAGCAGTTTTCTGATCAGGAATCTCACCATTTTATTTCATCCACAGAAGAAACTTTCAGATTTGCCTATTGCCAAATCACTGCCCAAGCATTTCATAGGTAGCTGCAGTGAGGCAAACTGAATGTTGATAGCATTCATGCTTGCAGAAGTGAGGGGATGTGTGTGAGGTAACACGACTGCAGTGGGACATGGGCTTGTAGCAGAGCAGGGGTGGGGACCTGCAGGGCTTTGCTACCCAGTTCCATGTCTGCAGCTCTTCTGTTATGAAGCCTTGTAACACAATGGAAAGTGCAGCAATGACAGCAGAGCAGCAAGGCCCCAGGCTGCAGCAAGTGAGGACTTGCTCAAACACAGCAGCCACGGGCACAGAAATAAATTTAAAAAGCTGCTTACCTTCAGAAGGCCTCAGGTAGGCAAGGATCTCCAGCAAAATACCCTCACCTCCACTGCCAACCCTTAAATGAGGTCTGGGAAGGGGTGGATCCTGACTTCTCCCCTTCTGGTCACTCAGGTGCATTGCATTGCATTGCACTGCATGCACCTGAGCTCCCCTGGGTTGGCCCTGCCTTCCCACCAGGTGCTCAATCACCGGGTCAAGCCATCACTTAGCATTTTTGCTACAAGCCCCCAAATAAATCAATTCAAATATGGCCTAGTAGTTCAAATAACTAATTTCAATCATTAAAAGACATATGAGTGATTGGGGGATTTTCTTTCCATATTCTTAAAAATCATATTTCAATATAACACCCAGCAACAATCCCCTCCTGCTGCATACAAAATTCAATATATGTGAAAGTCTGCTATGGAAATGAAATGCAAATAAAACATTCAGAGTTCCAACACTGCAAAGCACTCAAGTGTGTGTTTGTCTTTAAACACATCTGGAGCCCCATTGACTTTGGCAGGACTACTCATACGCTTAAAGATAAGCCTGCTTTTGTTGGATTATGGCCCTGAGTGCCGAGGGAATCATTTTCATGCTCTCCAGAAAGGGCTTTAAATCACTTTTGTTTAAGGAGAGCTAACTGATTGGATGTAAACATATCTAACAAACCAATAGATCAAGATTAACGTTTATGCTGAGCCACTTGACACATCTCTAGAAATTACTTATGGTTGAAGTTTGGTTCTTAAAGAAAATAACGATCCACTTATTTTGTAAATGAAATAGAGCTGTAGGGAAGCCCTGATACCTCCACGTGGGAATTTTGTCAAGAAAAAAGAGAAGAGAAACATGGCCACGTTACAGGGAATGCAGTGTGCGCTTCCGAGGGCCATGAGAGTTAGGTGGGTTATTAGATTTCAGCAGTATAAAGGAGAGGCAGAGCGGAACGTAATGGGGCTCTGCTGGTTTTGCTGGTCTGGTGGTGATGCTCTGAGAGCAGCACAACAGATGGGCAGTGGGGCCCTAAATAATAACGGTTTGCTCTAATACAGTATCTTTCATTTGTGGATGCTAAAGAGTCTAATCCAGAGCCCTTGAAATCAATGGAAATGCTCTCATTGACTTCAAGGAGCTTTACAGCAGCCCCTACACTACCAAACTTGCTGTGTTACACAGGCACTCAGATCTGCTCCCATGGGAAGATGGGCAGGTCCCCATCACACCGCATGGGCATAGGGTTAGGGTGCTGCCCTCAGGGTCACTGCTTCCCAGCCCATGGGGCTCTGCTGCTGCCCACATCCCAGAGCATCTCCTCCTGCATCCCCCAACCCTCTGCTCAGTGCCTTCAGCCTCAGGGCTGCAATGCAGGCACAGCCTGTGTGCGTAAACCTGGCTTCTTCCCATGGTGCTTGGAAAAATCATAAGAAAGGACTGTGGTTTCTGTTTTGCTTTTTAAAGCGAAAAGCAGCATTGCTAACACTTTAAGAAAGCATTGCTTTTTTAGCATTGCCACCTATGTGCTGTGCCTTTTTGGGAGTCCAGCTTGGAAAAGCAATGGGAAAAGCAAGGTAAGAAAGCCCCACCATCCCAGCCAGACACAGCAATCGCTTTGGCCGTAATGACAATGGAGAAGGAACAGAATGCTGTCAGGGAATAATGGTGTCCTGCTGGTAGCTAAATATGAAAGCCAAAGCAGAGACATTTATAAAATAAACAAGCATCAGGGAAGATGAGACATTTATTGCAACGCAGGAAATAGTAATCTTTAACAATGGTCCATCCCAGTTTCTCTGACTGTTACAGAAATAAAGTGGTGTAAATGAATGCTTTGTCTCACATTTGTTTTATTGTTTCCTGGGCAATTCCTAGGCTGCATCCAGCTCAGCCTGGAGGAGAACTGCACCTATCCTACGCAGAGCACGGCTTGTGGAGGCAGGAGGACTACTAATGGACAGCTTTGTTCGAGTCTAAATTTGCACAACCCTCTGACCACCAACAGGAGGGCAAGGACAGGCTATGTCACCCCATCCCAGGGCTCCTCTGTGCATTGGAGGTGGTCGTGGTGAGGATGGAGAGGGGACAGGAGCTGCCCGGGTCAGGAGCACTGCCAGGAAAGGGTGAATGGCACCATCCCTTAGGCAGGGGTAAAATCACACCGAGAATGTGACATGAAATGCACTCACCTGCTCCAGAGTGCTCCCATGTGCTGCCACGCTGCGTGCTTGTTCTGTGATGGGTACACCTGTCCAGTGTGAAGGTCTGATAAACAGCAGTGAATGCCTACTGGGGCCGAACCAAAGAAAATTCCAACTTCTCCCATCGCTTTAGAGAAAAAATCTGCAAGAAAGATTACACTTCTTGTCATCAGTGTCCCAAATGGGAAGACAAGGAAATAAAAAAGAAGCAAGAATTTGGACATAATTAAGCGATCCCGTATAGAGCGAGACCCTGAACCTGCACTGAACCTGTTAACCTTCTGTAAGGGAACACAAAAAAGGCATTAAGAACCCGGTAGGGTCGTGCTGACAAGTGTATGGATGGAGAGCAGAGAACACATGTTTAAGCTGTCAGAGGGATGTGCATCATAAAGCTATGGGTTAAAATCAAACCTCGAGAACGAATATGCGGTTGACCACCAGAAAACATTTTTAGCAACCCTTATTAACATTGCCTCTCTTTTCTGAGCTTTGGGGGTATAACAGCCTCTCAGGTCTGCAGGGTAACTCTCACGGATTGTTTTTAAAGTTAAAGCTGGGCAGAAAAAGGTAAGAAAATTCTTCTGAGTGAGGATAGATTAGATGGCCTAATAGACCATTTTCCTCTCTAATTTCCATTAAGGTGATTAGTTGGAACGTTGCTCTTGGCATACTAGTGAAAAAACACTGGAAGCAGTCAGTGGGTGGATCCAATATCCCCAAATAATGTTTGTAGTAATAGCAGTGATATAAAAATCTATCTCAGGTATTTATATAACTCTAATTACTGCCGGAGTGAATCACAATCTTTAACACATGCACCTTGCAACACTCCCCAGGACAAGGGATTTGCACCAACTGCTTCAAAGGAAAGGAGCAGCTATAAACAAGGATTTGGTTGTCTGGCGGGTGAGAGCAATCAGGAAAATTAATCTGAATGAACTGAAGCAGGAATTTAATTTGGATCCTTTTGCCAAGTTACGTTTTGCACATAATCCTCATTCAGAAGGAGGGTCCTCCATTGAGCACAGAGCACTTGGCTCTTGCTGCGTACCTGTTGACACCGATATCCATTACCCGCTCAAAATGGATTAGCTGCACTATTAAATAGAGAATTCACTTCTGTTTTCTTATGCTCGTGGTTTGACAGGTGAGCTGCCCAGCGTTTTAGAAATAGCTACACAAAAAGTTCACCTCATCTACAGTGGGAAAAGCAAAACAGGCACAAATAGGCTCAGTTATTCAGTCCGGTTTTGGGGAACTGTATCTGATAAAGTAGAACTGGGATGACACAACCAGAACGAGCAAAGGGCCATCCCACTCAGAAGGCACTCTCTGGTTGGTATGTTAAATACAGCGTGTATGGAAAATGCTATTAACAGTCTTTGGAAGGCTGGAAAAGGTCGTGGTTTCTACAGATTTCTTCTTCTTCTTCTTCTTCTTTTTTTGGAGAATGCTTTCACACTTTCCTGCAGAGCCCAGCAGCTCACACTGCCCGCTCCGTGCTGCCATGAGCGTCCCTGCCCGCGTCCCACTGCAGCCCTGCCCGGGTCCTTCCCCATCCCTGCCCGCGTCCCACTGCAGCCCTGCCCGGGTCCTTCCCCATCCCAGCCCGGGTCCCGCTGCACAGCCATCGGCCAAAGGTTTGGGGCTTTTCTTTAAGAAAGCATTCCGTTGGGAAAATCGTTGGGAAAATGGTGCTCGATGTTTATTGTTTCTAGCTTTGTTTTAACCTGTGGTAAATTAGAACTAGGGGGAAAAAAAACTATTAAAAAGAAAAGAGAGAGAAAGAAGAAAGGAAAAAAAAAAAGGAAAGGCGGATAGAGATGGGGACGCAAACGCGCAGCTCTCCCGATCGTGCCGCTGCCTCAGTGCAGCCGTCGGGCAGGGAGCGGCCGCCCCAACGCCGTCCCCATCAGGGTCCCGGCGCTCTCCCCGCCCCCGGAGCAGACCCGCCGGCCCGGCCCAGGCGCACAGTCGGCCCCGCTCCCTCCGTCTCCTCCTCCCTTCCCGCTCGGGCCCGACCCGCTCCCCGCGCCGCATCCCGGCCGATCCCCAACACGGTCCCGTGGGCTTCGCGGTGCCGCGGGGCGGGGCGGGCATAGCCGGGCCCTCCCCACAGGCCGCCCCTCCCCACGTCCCACCCCACGCGCGTTCCGCCCGCTCTCCGCTTCCCGGCCGCGCTCCCTTCGTTCCACCCCACGCGCGTCCTCCCGCGCCCCACGAAGCCCCTCACTGCTCTCAGACCGGGAGGGGAGCCGAGGGAGAATCTGCTCAGGACACAATAGAGAAACAATCCCTTTTTTTTCCTTTTCCCCTTTCTCCCCGTGTGCCGCCCCGAGATGGAGCGGGATGGGGGTGATGGGCTCCCCGCTTCCTCCCAGCCCCGCACCGCGAGCAGCGCGATTCCAGCGCCGTGGGAAAGCCGCGGACTCGGGCCGCGTTCGGCTCGGGGGCAGTCAGGAAAGAGAGGACACACGGCGTGCGTCGCGTTGCCTCCATCCCTTTATCCTTTATCCCATTAAATAAGCGTATAAAGCATATTTTTTTACGACGGGAAAAGAAGAAGGAAAAGAAAAAAAATAAAGCGGGGAAAGAGGAAAACGCAGGAAAAGAGAAATACGGCTTTAACTCGCTGCAGTCTGACAAGAAAGACAACCCCGGAGCGGTTTTCCAAGCCGCGCTGTACCGCTGTCCCCGCACGTGGGAGCGCTGCGGGTACCGGGCCGGGCGGTGCGGGAGCGGTCAGCGCTGAGAGCCAGAGGGTTTGGCAGCGGGCTGAGGGCCGCTGGGACCTCCCGGGCTGCTCCAACATCTCTGCCCGGAGCGGGCGGTCGAATTTTACCTTCATCGAGAGACGATTTTGCGAGATCCGCGTTTAGCTTTCCGAGCGGGCGGCGTTAGGGCTTGTTTCTAAAAAGCAAAACAAAAAAACCACTGAAATATAAGTTTTCCTTCCCCCCCCTCCCACCCTTCCCGTAAAACTGCTATTTCCTCTATCTTCCGACGGTCTTTACGCAACGCAAGAGCAGAGGGGAGGCGGCGTGGGATGACCGAGCGCGATAACCGAGCGCCTTTCGGATGAAGGAGAGCGCAGTGCCCCGCGCTGTGCTCTCAGACGTCGCGGACGTTCGGTCTGTGGCACCCACGGGGCGCGGCGGCTGCGGGACTCGCGTGAAACCCAATGCCGAGCGCTCAGCCCGTGCCTCAGAGCCGCAGCGGGAGCTGAGGGCAGGCTCACGCCTCGACCGGGGCAGGGCCGAGCGGAGCCCGGGGGCTGCCTGCCTTCCAGTCCTTTCCTTTCTCTTTTCTCCCTGGCTCGGACCGGCTCCGCACACCGGGGGCTGCTCTGCCCCGCGCGCAGCCGAGCGCATCCCCACCCAACCCTGCTACTGAACTTCCCGGAGGCACACAGACGCAGCGGCAGGGAGAGGAGCAGTACTCCGCACACTTTTCTCTCTGATATCAGGCATCCTCCAAGACCCACTTGCTCAGGCATTGCGACATTTTGGCTGTTCTGCTTCCCCCGCGGGAAGCACCGTTGCTCTGACCAGAACCCACTTCTAGGAACGGGGGTACCCCCGAGCCCCCCTGCCCCAGCACACACACATACCCTTTCAGCCCAGCTGGCACTGCCTGTGATTAGTTTCCTTCATGCCTATGCGGGGACTCCAGTGAGGATCAGTGAGAGCCTGAAGGAGTTGGAGCTCTCTTGTCCATACCCAAGAGGATGTGGGGATGCAAACACGATCATGGGAGGGCCTTTCCCAAGGCTCAGATGTCCCACATCCCATCCGGAGGGGTTGCAGCAGTCCTCCTCCCAGTAGGGAGCACATCTCAATGTTGGTACACGTGGGAGAGCTCAGCCCCCCAAGCAGCCTCCCCATCCCAGCCATTGGGATATCCTGGACTTCCCAATCCACACTACATTCCCTGTTCCACTTTTACCCAGGTCAAGGCTGCACGTTTGGCTGTTCTGTAGGGGAGGAGGCAGGATCCCCCCCGCTCCTGGTACCTGCTGCCTCTGGCACCTCCACATCACATATTCCCATTGGAGCTCCCCCGTGCAGAGACTTGGATTGAAGATCTCTTGCGCTCTTGCGGACCTTTGTTCCATTTTCTACCAGGAGGGGCAGCTCCCTCACATCTTCCCTTTCTTGGTGGATCCTGAGTGACAAGAATGGAGGGAGGATTTGACTTACTTCCCCCTTCTCAAGTGTCAAAACCTCACAGCCCTTCTCACTACCAGCAGCCATCCACACGGGTGAAGTCCTGCTGGGAACTCCTCCCTTGCTCCTACAAGTGAGGGAGGATGCTGCAGGTGCAGAGCTACAGGGAGCTCTGAACCATGGCAGTGCCTGGAGCTGCTGCTGCTGCTCACAGTGCTACTCTGCTGTCCTTGCATTTATCACTCATAAGGACAGAGGAAAGAAAAGGGCTGGGAAGGGCACAGAGACTCACCATGCCATCAGATGAGTGCCTGATTGACACTCAGTTTAAAGGAACTGGGTTCATCTGGAGCTGAGCAACCATACAGGATGCACAGTGTCCACTAGAGCCCCTTGTGCCATCGTGTGATGAGCGAGAACTCATTTGTAGGAGCCCCAAACCCATAAGCATTACAGGAGAAGAACAGACACTATGGGAATCAGCAGTGCAAAGGGGAACTGTTAAACTGCCGTTCCCAGAAGTTCAGGTACCTGCCCGCACAGCAGAGAAAACAAAACCAATGTTTCTCCCCTTCCACAGAGCCCATCATCCCCCACCAGCCTTATCTGAGGGAAAGCCCCAGCTCAGTGCATCTGCCCTGTTGTTCTTTACATCGCCCACACTGATAAGTACTCATTCACAAACATATCCAAAGGAGCAGAGGAGAGGAAAGGAGAGCTTCACCAGGAGCAGCTCCCCTCCACCTGCTCCATTAAGCAAACGGGTGTGCTGTTTATTTACTTTTTTTTAACCAAGCATCAACAGGTTAAGAAACAGGCTTTGGAGAACTGTATTTAGATTTACAAACAACACTGTAACTGGATCAACAGGCTATAATTAGAATTTAATAACTCAAGTGGAGGAGCAATGCGCCCGCTGCTTGAGAAATTGGAGCCTTTCTCTCGCAGCTCGGAGTGCTCAGCTCTGCAGATTGGTCTCCAACTTGCCTGACACAATTACCGTCCTGGTGAGGCAAACACGCTGCAAATAAGAACAATGAGATCAACAATAGTCGAAGTCTAATAGAGTAAACAAAGGGAATAATCAGAACACCTCCTGCCCCGGTGGGATCTGCACAACTGGGACAACCAATTAGTGCCGTTAGTGAATAAAAAAATGTAAAAAAATGTTGTATTTTAACATACTTCTTACAGCTCTCTGATGCTGGCAAATGCATTGCAAGGCAATCCTGGAAGATGCACTGATGGCTGGTAGGTGCATCGTGGCTTTTCTCTCTGAGGCCACCTGAGCCAGGGTGACACCCAGCAGAAGTGATGAAGGGGAAGAAAGACCAACGTGAGCCAGATCCCTCCCCCCATCGTTTTCGAGGTTCTGGGTGTGATGTGAACAATCAAATGAAAGATCAGCCTGATGGGAGCAGTGTGTGAGGTGGGTGCAGCCCCAGGGGTGTCAGTGCTGGCCCTGCAGCTGGGGACACAGCACAGCCCTGGGCATGGCAGCTCAATGCAGGCCCCAGTCCCAGATATCTGAAGGAGAACTTTCCTCTCTCTGCCTGCTTTTATCTCACAGTAACCCAGAGGTCAGGTAGGGGTGAGATCCAGAGGAGGTTTGGGGGAGAGACTGGAGTTATCTCACTTCCTTGCTTTTTGTGGTTAAAAAGACACCTCTCAAGGTGACTGGCCACAGGCTGCCCTGGGAACAGCCAGCGTTTGCCATAGGCACATTCACAGAAAGTACTTTCTCTGGGAGTTTCCTTCTCACCGTCTCTCCCTTGCCTGTAAAAGCAGGGGACGGCCTTTCGGTGCTGGGCTAGATGGGAACTCCCAAAAAGGAGCACTCAGGAAAGCAAAGGCAGTCACATGCAGGGCTGATAACATCCCAGCCTGCTGTCTGTGCTTCTCTGCGGTGCCAGCTCCCAGCAGCCGAGGATTGAGGCCATGGACGTGGCCAGCTCACCCTTCCCAGCATCGTCAGACCTTTAAATACCCACTCGTGATGCGACACGTAAGGGGAGGTGACACATCAGGGCGGGTATCTGCGCGCCCCACATCCAGGTTGCGCAGCGCCGGCGGTGCCGCCGTGGGCTACGAGCGCCCTCTGGCGGCGGCTCCCGGGATGTCGGCACGCAGGAGCGCTGCGACGCCCGTGTTCCGGGATGTCGGGAAGCTCAGAGCAGCTGTCTGCTTCATCCCCCTGCTCCCAGGCACCTGCTGCAGCTTTTCTCCTGGAAACATATTCCGTGGGTGGATGAAATGCACAAAGCTCGCCTTGCAGGCAGTTTTCCCCATCAGCGAACTCCCGTTTCTTTCAAAGTCCTGGAAACACTGGAAATGATTTCCTTGCTGCTGAGATTCCATCTTCGCTTCAGGAAACCTGTGAACTTCAGATGGCTTGAGGCTAAAAGGCTGCTCTGGGAAAGAATCACTCCACGCTTGCTGCACTCTTGTACCCTTTCCCAAGCAGCTCCTAATGGGAAGGAGAGAGGGATGTCAGGCTCCTGCCCTTGCCTTGCTCTGTGCTGATGGCAGCAGAAGTGCTACTTGGGAACCAACTGCAATTGAGTTCTGCAAGCAGAGAAGCTTGTTGCCAGGGTGCATTTCTAGACCTAGGCATGTTGGGTTTTTTTGGCTGAGAATTCAGTGCTCTGGCTGCTTGACCCCGCACCACAGTTCACCCCTTCTCTGCCAGCTCAGCACAACCGTTTGCAGGAATCTGCTATAAGGTGGGCATACACATGCACAGATGAGAGCATCTTACATCACCTTTCTTATTCAGAAAGGTACACTCTTCCTCTTAAAGCAGCTCAAACAGGTTCTGCAGCACAGAAACTCTCTGGCGCTGCAGGGCCATACAGCCAACATATTCATCCTTAGCAGGGTCAGCCTTGCTCATAGGAATATTCTGAGTATCTGTTATGTAGCATGTGTTCATCTGAAGGTGTGGCTGCTGTGGAGTTGCCTTGGGAAAGTAGCCAGCTGGAACTGTTTTCTGTTGTGTGAGCAATTGAGGAGTCCCACTCCTGACTGACCACTCAGAGGGCCACCTGGGCACGACTACAGCCACCTATCCCCTCTGGACCTTTCTCCAGAGCCACCTTATTATGAGGGGAAGAACTGCACGGCCCTAGGAAAGAAGGTGGCCAGAAGCATCCCCAAGGAGAAGCAGGGTGTGTGTGATCTCACCTTGAACCTTCTGGCTGACATATATCATACTGCAGATCTGCTGAAAAATAGACCCAGAAATAGACTAGATATTGCACGGATGGTCACTAGTGGAACTGTATCCATTGTGTGCACTGCATGAGGCCACAATCCTGGGGAAAAAGAAATGCATAGGATGTGTTCATACAAGTTAAACAGAAACTCCATGCAAATGTTAGAGAAAACACACAAACATTACAACAGCAGCCTTAACACAACCTTCAGACTTCTGAGCATTCAACTTTCCTATCTCAAACATGTTATTAAAATAGATTATAATTCTACCCTGGGCTTCCCTCTGCAGTGTTGTATGGTGTATGTGTTGTACATTTCTCCTACAAAACAGCAGGTAGCAGCAAGTTCTGCAGCAGAAAATAGGAGAGGAGCCAAGCAGCAAGCAGGAGCGTGGTATGAGCAGTGAGCCTACAGACAGAACATCTACAGTGCCTTATTAGAAAAATAGTAATTAAAGAAGCCAGTTCTGCTTTATACCCATTAAAATGGGTTAAATAAGTTTAAATGAAAGCAGAGTCCAACCAAGTTCTGCTACACATCAGCTATATAAAAAACCACTAAGTTGAGAGCTTAATTGGTATAAGTGGAGTATTTCTGTTATTAGTGCTGGACTGCAAGCAACTTCACTCTGAAATGGATGAGCAGAAATGATGATAGCTTCAGAAGGGTGAAAACTGCAGAGGGCTCTTCCTGAGACAATTTACTTCTGTTTACATAAACATCTGACCACAAAGAAGAAGATAAGTTCTCAGTAATGCTGAAGTGAGATTTCAGGAAGGGACTCTTTTGGCAACACTCTCCCTGGGCATTTGAGAACGAACCTCAGCTCTGTCCAAGACGCTGGTTTTGAGATGCCTTACCTGTTCTTTCATACCCTGAAACATTGCGAGGGTTTTAGCAACTCCCTCATTCAATTTGGAAATGTTTCTATAAATACTGGCCTGTGTCACATTTTAGCAGCTCTCTAACTCCTTCCCAGGGCAGCTTCTACAGTTATCAATAAACTCAAAGAAATCAGTTACTCACCTGAGAGCAGCACTCACAGAGCTACACAGTGCACCATCCTAACTCCTGGTGCCTGTATCACCAATGCTTGCAGCTGCAGGAATCATAGTCAACACAAAATATAAATCTCTCTATTTGACCCCCAGACTCTGGGCCCCCACTGCAGCCTCTGTAACCTTTTCAAGCTGACATCCCACTGGAGCTTTATAGGGCCTATAGCCCTGCAGGCTGTGCAGCTCAGCAGCTGTGGAAGGTTTGATCTAATGACTAACTTTGAGATGGCTGTTTTCTAATGGTTGTGCTTGGGCAAGGAAAAAAAAAACACCATGGTGCTAGAATAAGAAGAATTACAGATGAATGTAGGTTGGACTGGAGATCTCTGGTCCCAACTTCAGAATTAGCTCATGGCTTTATCCGTCTGAGCAGTGAAAGTCCCCAAGGGCTGAGACTTCACAGCCACTCTGGGCTCCTGTTCTGCTGTTTAATCACAGTCCTTGTGATTCTTTTCCCCCTTGCATCCAACTGCATTTTTCCTTGCCATTGCCTCTTGTATGTAGGACCTTGTGGCTCTATAGCTGTTGCAGGACAGTCATTGCAGAAGTGGCCTAAAGCAACGGTTTGGTGTATGCCAGCAAGCTTTCCTGAAAGCATAATTACACATCTCCCTAGCCAACATCACTGAAGATGATGTATTGGCTTGCTGAGCTCTGCAGCAGTGGTTTTGCTGGCAAAGAACACAAGGTTTGCTTTAGACACCACTTGCCAAGGCACTTATGGCAGCAATATTTTGTTGAGAGGGCCCAGTCTGGCAGATTGTACTGAAATGGTTGTGTTGTGTTTCCAAGATTTAGACACAACGGAGACTCCTGACATGTGAAAATGAGATGGTGGGCGTTGTGCCCGTGTTGTGTACCACACCTCTGAGCTATTCAAGATATGTCTTATCAGCCAGACAAGCTGATCTGAAAGTGTAATGTGATGGCATCCATTCTTAGGCCAGAATTTCAGCCAGCTGCTGGTATTCTAACAAGCTGTTGATGTCCTGTGCCTATTGATGGTCAAGAGGTATTTGGATAATGTCCTTAATAATATGCTTTAACTCTTCATTAGCCCTGAAGTAGTCAGGCAATTGGACCTGATCATCTTTGGAGGTCCCTTTCAACTGAACTATTCTATTCCATTCCATTCCACTCCATTCCATTCCAAATTATCTGGTGTTGTGATCAGATATCTCTTCTCTCGGGACTTCTGGGCACCAGCAGCTTAAAAAGAAGGGAAGGGGCTACACTGGATAAAGGATTTCTTTGACCTCTCCTTAAGATAGGGTGATTGAGGGAGAAGCACACTCAGTTCTGCACACTACTGAAATTTGGTGGGTTTATGCAAGCCTCCACGGGGACTGTTTTTTTTATAATCTAGAAGAAAGTGCTGGCATAATGACTTAGAAATCCTGGCAGGCATGGAGGGATACACAGCTGCAGCAAGCCGATGCCAGCATGCTGCCAGCTGGAGGTCAATGGCTGAGCACTTTGGAAGAGTGCATTGGTGAACAGCACAAGAACAGCCATCACCTGAAGTTCTCATGTCACCAGCAGTTAGCCTAAACGAGCAGGAAAAAGGCAGGAATGCTCACAAAGCACTGTAAGGTACTCTATGAAGACACACCGTCACTTCCAGCCTTGCTTCTTCCCTGCTGTGCATGCCTTAAGTTCCATCTGAAATCCCTGCTATGACAGCTATGCAAATGCTTCTCAGAACTGCACAGCCCCTGATCCTTTTATTTCTGTGTTGTTTCTCACATCTTTTAGATTAGTTGAAATCTGAATTCCCATCTTACAGTCCAACCTTGCAATGAGCTGTTCTATCCTAAAACTTCTCACAGTACAATACAAGTAGGTCTTGACTGGCATCAAGGAATGACTCTCCTTCAATTTATATTCACCCTGCAGTTAAGCTGCTCCCTTCATCTCCCCCAGGTTCCCAAGTGGCTGTGGAGAAGGCTATGTTGGGTCAATGCCACTTCTATGGCTGTTGGCTGGCAGCCGGGTGCCAGACTGCTGGGTGCCAGGCAGTCTGGGCAAGCGCTGCTGTCCCTGGGGATGAAGTGGCCTTGGTGAACCTTCTGGGCTTGTGGCACACTTTGGCTTGGGTGACTCATTCTGAAATGCTGCTAGATAATTCATTTTTTATTGAGATGAGTGGAAGAAAAGACTTCATTCCACATTCTCAATTTTTATAACAAGATCCTCAGAAATGATGGGCAATTTTGTATGCATTTTACTACCACTAAGGTGGTAAAATGTTGTTTACTGCTGACTAAAAAGCTCTTAGGAGCTATTCCTATGCTAAAACCATTTTAAGGGCCAGCATAACAAGGGATAGGATAATTAATGGTGTATTAGCTGAAATGGGTGGGACAGGGTTCAAAAAGTTCATGTATCCTTGTTCAAAGCTGAAAGAAATCAAGAGAATTGAAAAAAAATTGTAGAGAAGTGTCAACTCAATGATGGCCCATGGCACACCCATATCTGAAATGATCTTCCACTCCCCAAATCCACAGCGACTAATGAGTGGTAGGATAATGGGAATAAAAATATCATGAGTGCTTCATTCAGAAATGGCTAGAGAAATTACTTAAGAGTGTCATTAGAAACATCAGGATGAAAGTCAGTGATGGAAAATTTATCCTGAAGTTCCAGAAACTCTGCACCATTGACATAAATCTACACCTGATTGAAAGTGATGGGGAGCAGACAGGTGTCTGATCGTGCCCTGCAGACTGTGATTTATGCACTGCAGTGGATGGCTGAGGGCAGAAATTACTGCAAACAGTGTAGCTTGGGGGTTAATCGTTCCAACTACAGCTTTGACCTCAGTGTTATCGGTAACATTTAGCCAATAGTGCATCCTGCAATACATGGCTACTTCTCTCTGCTCTGTTTAAGTGAACACGCATCTGACGTTGGAAATAAGTTCAGTAGATGGTTTTACATTAACATTTTGCATGCTGAGAATTGAGAGGGTCTCCGGCACTTGCAGAGACAACGTGGGATGCATGCTGGTGGATATTTACAGCTAAAAGCTTGTTCCTGTATTAAAGGTTTTACAATCCTCTCTTTTAAACTGCTTATGTGTGTATGGTGCCACATTAATAATAATAAAGAATAAATCTCTTTTTATTTAAGAAGCTGAGTAGACTTGTCATCTTGAATCTAAGGTATTGGGGTTTTTTGCCAGTTCAAATAGTGTAAAATTGCTCTGTTGACATGAATCATGATGCTTAGCTTTTATGCAGCATATAATTTCACTTGCTCTAATGTTAATTAAATTCCAAAGAAGCAGTTTTCCAATCTCTCCACAGGGAGCTTGTTTGCCTTAAAATGAAACTACTGGGCTGAGATAGTCTCCACTATACCAGCATTACGTTCACTACATTAACTCAGTAAAGACTTTGGCATAAGACATGTAGCTGAACCTCGATAATCCCCTTTGCTTATCTGCAAGCCCAGGGCTCCTGCGCCGAGTCTCATTTGTGGCAGGGTCTTACCCGGTGACTCACAGCAATGTTAACCTCCTTCTAACACCAGAAGGCGTTATTGCATCCTTCAAATGAGTCACGCAAACAAATGAGCAATGCACACATTGCTGGGAGGTAATGGTGGCTGAGCTGTTTGCAAAGCCTTCTCCGCACCAATTAAGAATTGCTGAGCTGCATCTGACAGGGGCTGATTTCCTCTTACATGGCCCTTTAGAAAGAAATAGAAATCTGGGGGCTGAGTGATGTTTTCTGTTCAGAAGTAGCTTCCCTTCTTGGTCCCATCAGGATGGAGTGTCACATAGTGCGTGGTCTGATTGCAGGAGGAGGGTGAAGGAGAGGGTGAAGGAGGGAGGTAGTGAACAAAGGCTTGTCTTGCTGATCAGTCACCAGGTGAAAAACTCATAGAATCACAGAATCACTAAGGTTGGAAATGACCTCTAAGATCATCTAGTCCAACCCCAACCCATGCCCACTAACCATGTCCCTCAGTGCCACATCTCTGCAGCTCATGAACACCTCCAGGGACTCCACCACCTCCCTGGGCAGCCTGTGCCACTGCCATCACCAGTCTTTCTGAGAAGAAATATTTCCTAAAACTCAACCTGAACCTCCCCTGGTGCAGCTTAAGGCCATCGCCTCTATAGCTGTTACCTGAGAGCAGAGGCTGACACCCACCTTGCCACTACTTCTTTTCAGGGAGTAAGAGAAAGTGCTATGGTCTCCACTGAGCCTTCTCTTCTCCAGACTAAACAATCCCAGTTCCTTCAGCTGCTCCATATAAGTCAGGGGACTTGGGTGTTTTCTGGCTAAGTGACTTTCATCTGTGCTAAAAAAGTACTGGTACTCAAATCTTGGCTGCTTCTGAGGCATGGGGTGATATGAAGTGTTTGTCTCTCATAAATGAAATGACAGGGCTGTGTACTTGGCTTTTGTGTGAGCAAAGAATGAGATAGGAAATGCTCTTATTCAGAGTGAGAGTCTTGGACATCTTTGGATCCACTTAGCATTATGTGTGGTGCCAGAATGCTCATCCTGAGTGCCCTCAAATATTCCCAGAGGTTACAAGCTCAAGCACTTGTCTCAAGCAAAAGCTGAGACTTTCACAGGTGGATACAAAGCAGGCTGGGGAATCCAACAGACTCTCTGCAGCCAATTAGTGCATTTCTCCATCCACCCCAGTACTGTGAGGTGCGAGGGGAGAACAAAAAGTGTTGAGAGGGAACAGGGAACATCATTCCCCAGAGGAATGATGTTGAGGTTGGGAGGAAAAAAATAACTGCAGAGAACCAGGAAAGCACGTGGGGAACTTTCAGCAGGCTGTGCACACTGTGCCTGTTTGTGGGCTGAAATCCCCACAGGGTGTGATGGGTGCTATTACTGCTACTTGGATTTGGTTGGTTGGTTGCTTTTGATTTTTGATTTGATTTGGTTTGGTTTACTTTGCTTGGGGCTAATATCACCATTATATAGAAACTCTCTCGTTGGCCTGAGTGCCCAAGTATTTTAGAGCATTCTGGAAATAATTTCCTCGGTGTGCATGCTAGCAGCAATTGATCAGTTCCTCTGCAGTCCTTGTTAATGTTCAGTCATAGAATCACAGAATCATAGAATGGCTTGGGTGAGAAGGGACCCCAAGGATCACCAAGTTCCAAGCCCCCGGCCACAGGCAGGGCTGCCAACCTCCAGATCTAATACTAGACCAGGCTGCCCAGGGCCCCATCCAACCTGGCACTGAACATCACCAGGGATGGGGCATCCACAGCCTCTCTGGGCAGGCTGTTCCAGCACCTCACCACTCTCCCTGTGAAGAACTTCCCCCTGAGATACAATTGAAACCTTCCCTCCTTGAGATTAAAACCATTCCGCTTTGTCCTGTCGAACTGAACATTTTAAATAGTCATGAAGAGCTGCTAGGATGGGGTCGTGGTCCTTCATCAAACAATATTCCCATCAGCCCAATGCCATTTTTTACTAGTAAGAATAAAGAGGAAGGTGTCACACTGCTGAGTACATGATAGCATGGTACAACCGTGCCCAATGGTGTGCAGGGTCCAATGGTGTTCTGCAGAACAGGAGTAAATGCAGCAGGTCCCTCACCACGCATGAGGTGAGTGAATGTCTGAGGGTTCTATTGATTATTGAACAGCTTCTCACTGTAAAACAACCTTCCTGGTTTTACCTTTGTAAACTGAGAAAATCAGATAAAGTATGAATTCTAGTGCATGGAATAATTAAACCTTACAGCTGCGGTCACAAACTTTCCTGTCAAGCAGCACCTTCAGAACACTCACATTCACCCTCATCAAAGTGATGGAAGTTGGGAAAAGTGCATGTTTGCTGTCCATTAACATGAATAGGAAATGTGCATTGCAAAAATCTATCTCAATACAAGTACCAGTAACTCAATTTGGAAAAATCTGTGGTTAGTAGGATTTGCTTTTAAGCAACTGAATTCAAATACGTAATACAGCAAAAGTGGGAAATGGTTTGGATTAAGAAAATAATATAAAAATCATTTCAGAATGTACTTTTATTAAATTTGCTCATTGTTACAGGCTTGCAGCCTGATGTTGCAAATGGCTGAGAAGCTCTTGGGAATTGCTAAATACTTTGCAGTTCTGCTACGTATAGGAGAGAGCCGAGAAGATTTTAAAGCACTTTGGAGAGAAGAGATTTGTATCTGAGATACTGATGAAAAAATCCACTGGACAAATTGTGTGAGAATCACCATAGTGGGCAGTGAGACCCCTTTTTGGAAGATCATAAATCTGAGTATACTGACCACCCCATCACTGAGCTGATGTGTTTGTGGAAGTGGTGCAATGTATTCCAAGAGCTTGCTGCCCAGTGGTGACAGTCAGCCCAGAGCCAACCACTGTGTGGTTGTGAAGGTAGGACTGCTTATCTTGTACCTATGTTGACTTTATCTGCTATGTTATTGCTGACATCTTCAGATCCTCCTACAGGTCCTTCCAGCCTGTCTTGGCCTTACTGTTCTGAATAGCCTCACGTCATCAGCACCTGATAGGAGCTGTGGGTGTCCCTGCTCATTGCAGAGGAGTTGGCCCACATGGCTGGTTGGACCATAGGTCCCTTCCAACTGGAATGATTCTATGATTCTATGATTAGCAAAAGTTGTCAGCTCACTATTTGTCCCCTCTCCAGGTCATTTACAGTCATGAGTAAGGGCAGAGTTCCAGCACAGTTCCATGCATGATGCAGCAGTGACCCTTCCCTCTCTTCTTCTCCATGAATCATTAATTTCATCCTGTGAAGACCTTTTATCATGCCATAGCTATTCAGCTCCCTTAAAGAATCTCTAGAGAGGGACTCTGTCAGGCTTCTTTAGAAATCTGAGTAGCTCCTGTCAATTTCTGTATCGCTGTTACCAGCTCTGCACAAAACTCACCCAGAGAAGCCAGCCTTATCCTTTGTTCTGTCACCTGCCCTGTGCTCCATGTTCCTTGGGTAAGGGCACCCAGTCTGAGCACATCCTCTCAGGAAGTTACATTGCTTTTCAGTAAGTGGGCAGCCTGGTCTGGTGGCTGGCAACCCTGCAAATAGCAGGGGGGTTGAAACTTGATGATCATTGTGGTCCTTTTCAACCCAAGCCATTCTATGATTCTATGAAGTGTCAACATTGGCAGTTTTCAACCCTGTGTCTAAGGACAGCAAAGACAAATGAATGAGATTGACTGCACTAAGAGGATTTATGAAATCTATAATAATAATAAAAAAAAACACTACTGGGTCAAATAATCAGAAAATCAGGAAAGTAGCAAGTGCACAGGCTTATTTTGGTCTTAGCCCTGAAAGCCTCTTTTCTATAGGGGAGGCTGCCATATTAACAAGCATGTGATATCTTGTGATCCAATTTGCGGAGAGTTTGACCCAGAAGAAATCACTACGTCCATGTGGTATTTCTTCATAGTGTGGGTGTTTTGCCTGCAAATAGCTCAGTAGGTCTTGGCTGAGCCTCAGTTTTACATGAAATATTTAACAGCTCTTTCAGTAAAGCTCAACTCCCCTTACTAGGACTATTAACATTACAAAGGGCAGCGATGCTGCTCATTGCTCTGGAGTGATGGATGAAAGGAAAGGTTTCGCTTTTAACATTGGATACAGTTTGCAAGGATCACTAACCCTGAACTGAATGTCATTTCTTACTTACTAAGGTCAGTGGCAGTTTAAATTAATGGGAAGGTTTTAATCAAACGAGAACTGGCTAAAACCTCTTTTGCTTAAGAGATTCCTTATCCTTGCTGCTTGTTCTACGCTGCCCAGAGGCAACAGCAATCAGCACCAATCCCTTTTTCTTTAATTGATTTTAAATTTCCATGCTCATTTCTAGAAGAACCCTTTCTAGAAACGCATTGCCCACTGTGTGCGTTTTCCCTGCAGTGGGTTGCAAATCTGTTCCTACTATATCAGTGAGAAACAGCAGTTCAGAACAAGAAACTTTAAAGATGAGCTGGCTGCAAGAGAAGGTGGGAATGCGTGTGCTTTACAGCAGTGCCTGGGCAGCGGTGATTCCAGGATACGGAGTGCCATGCCATCAGTTGAGGAATATTTCCAGGCGTGATGGTTGTGCTCCTTCTCCGTTGGGACTGCAGTGCAATCTTCAATTAGAAGACATGTGATCTGACAGCCTGCAGCACAACAATCCGTTTTCACAGGAGAAGCTTTTCTAGGATACGAAAGCTTTCACATCCTCCTCATTTCTGAAAGCTGTCTTCTAAACCAACCAACAAACAAGCAAACAAAGAGTGTAGGATGGCAGTAACATCACAGCCTCTGCGAGGTAAAAGGGCATGCAAGAAAATATTTTGGGCAGTGTTTCCACATGCCTGCTTCATTCTGTCTCTCGTGATCTATGCTTTTCTTGGGGCTCTCATGTTTTCCCACATTGAAGGTAACCGAAAGGTCAATTTAAGTGAAGAATACAGACATTTCCTGCAGAATCTGTGGTACATCTCCAGAAATTTATCAGGTATGTACCAGAATAGCAAAAATGAATTAATTGTACGTGGGGTTACTCCTTCCTCTGCTTTTTGATTTTTGGCTTTTGAAGACATTATTCAAAATAATAATAGCTGAGCCTGCAAATGGGATTCTCTCTGTGCTTAGCTAATGACTGCTATTGCTTGCTGATCTTCCTCAACTCTGGTTCTGACTGTAGGCTGCCTCAGTCCCTGTGCTCCTACTTGTAAATAGTTCCGACTTTTCAGTGTTCTCCCTTTTTGCCCTAGTTCCCTGAGCTCCAGAGGCAAGTGAGATCTCCCTCTGCCTGATGGGGACTGGGTTCCCTGCCTCAGAAAGTCTCTCCCCACTCCCTAGTCCCAGCCCTAAGCATCCCTTGATGGGATGTTGGGATGCAACGCTGCTCACCAGACCCACTTGTGCCGAGGGAAGGGTAGAAGGGAGGAGAAGAGCTGGAAATCTTTCTGGATCAGTGATGGGGTTATATACAGGTTTGGGCTTTGGCTCAGTGCTTCTCCTGTTGTTACTGTAACAGATAACATGACAGAAAATGAGGAGGTATTTAAAGAAAACATTCATGAACTACTCCACACAGCGAAACGAGACTGGTTTGTCAATCCAAAAGATATATGGACTTTCTTTGGGTCTCTCTTTTTCTGCTGCACAGTATTCACCACTGTGGGTAAGTCTGGAGGTAAAGTAACCGCCCAGAATCAAATGCCTCACTGCTCTCTCTGATGTATTTCTTCCACAGGGAATTAAGGGGGGAAAAAAAGGACCTCCAAATCCCCTTTAATTTTCCCCCTGAGCATTGATATGGGACTGGAAGGGGTGGTGCAAGCACAGGTTGCAGAGATGTCGCTGAGTCACAGAGACAGGTCAGAATTTAGGAAACAGCGATGCTCCATGCTAACTGCAGCACTGCATGTGTGCTGTAAGCTGTGCTCACGGATGATGAATGCATAAAACCATTATAGAATGGTGACAGAAAGCTCAGTTTTTTAGTTAAACCTTATTTCTTCCACTCCCATGTGTTACGCTGGGTAATGTTTTCATACTGAAAGAGGTACTTCGCTATGTGGGTATTGTTTTTAAATTGCTTCCCAGTATTTATGTCCAGAATTGCTTTGTAAACCTACGGCTCTGTAATTGAATGTGCTGCTGTTGTTGCCCAGCTTCTCTGGGCTAACAGCAGGCGGTGGTGTTTAAATAGTGTCTCTAAAACTTCCCTTCTGAATTCATATTTCAAAGCGGAACTCAGATGAAACTGAAACAGCTGCTCTGGTTGGGCTGCTCTTGCATTGCTAAATACACCTCTCGTGCTCATCCCCAAAGTTACTTCTATCCTTTTACTAATGTTTCTCAGCTGCTGGCAAGTACAGACAGTATCTAAATACCCTGCCGGGATTAAGGCAGGGTGGGAAGTATTCTTATAGCATTGTATAAACTTGCGAAGACACTTCTCCACTGCACTGGGATATACACAAGATCCCAGCACAAGTATTATGCATCTTAATGCAAAAGAAAAAATGATTATTCTACAGAAGGAATAATGTGAGAGTTCCTGTGTTCGCTGGAGCATGTAGGGCCCGCTGTCTCAGTGAACCTCGATCTCTGACACCTTTGGTGGCTGTCTTCAAACTCAGCATCCTGCATCCCCTGAGAGCACAGCTGGTTCCTGCAGAGTGCACTTCTCTCGGTGCTACACACTGAAGGGCTTCTGTCTTGGATAGATAATGCCACATTTTTCATTCCACAGGCACATTTGAGTAGCTTAATAGCTCAGAAACATGCTGGAGATATAGACTTGAATCCTCCCCCCTGTGAATATTAGAATAAACACAACAGCGAGGAACACTTGGAAAAGTACCCTTTATCAGAGAGCTTTGACTTCAGCTAACAAGTGGAAGATCATGTTGTTGAAAACCTCTTGTTTAGGAATATTTACTCATCTTCTTTGACATGGGACTGTAGAAATGATCTCATACACTCTGACCAGCAACCCATATATTTCTAAACAACAGCATTTTTTACCTTTATAGCATCAAGCTTTAATACAGCATCCCCAGGTTTTGATCAACAGTAGAAGTCTCAGTATAGGTGAATAGCAAACAAATCATGGTGTTCTTTCTCTTCCTTTTTCCCTTCTTTCCCCCTCCTTTTTTTTTTTCAAGGTTATGGCAATACCTATCCTGTGACAAGGGCTGGAAAATACCTCTGCATGTTGTATGCTTTATTTGGCATCCCTCTGATGTTCTTGGTCCTGACAGATATGGGAGACATCCTTGCAACTGTTTTGTCCAAGTCTTATAATGAATTCAGAAAGCTACAGTCAAAAATTCTAGCCTCTAAATTCTGTTCTGGATTCACATGTATCAGAGGAGATGGGTCTAAAGTGGATGTGAATGAACCCTTGAGTATTGTGGAAATGCTGAGAAGTCAATCAGCTGTTAGAAAGAAGCCAGCCCAATATCGCAACGCCCAGATTTTTGAGATGCTAATTGCCAGAGAAAATGAATACAAAAAGCTATCGAGAAGTAAAAGCATAGAGAGATGGAGCTCATGTCCTGAACTAGACAGGGGAAAAACAATGACCAGAGTAATCGAGAATTTTGACAAAATAGGAAAAGAGTTAGAAAAACTGGACGTGCCCATTGTGTTAATGGTGCTGGTTATCTTCGTGTACATCTCCTGCGCAGCCGCTATTCTTCCAAACTGGGAAACCAGGCTGGATTTTCAGGAAGCCTTTTATTTCTGCTTTATCACCCTGACAACGATTGGATTTGGAGATACACAACTGGAACACCCCAAGTTTTTCCTGTTTTTTTCCCTCTATATTATTATTGGCATGGAAATTGTCTTCATTGCTTTTAAGCTGGGCCAAGACCGCTTAATTTGCTTGTATAAAAAGGTGATTTCGTTTTGAGGGGAAAAAAAGGTGCCATCGAAGAAGATATATTCAAAGTAAGTGTTGTCATTTCTCCCTCACTTGTACGCTTTGCCCTCTGCAACAAGATGAAAACTGTTCCCGTGCATCCCCGCTCCCAGCCCTGGGCTAGCAGGAGGCATGTTTTCTGTTTTCCTGCGAGAACCTGCTGCAAACTGGTTGCATTAACACAGGAGACACTTGGTGTAGGCATCGCCAGGGAGCAGTTTCCAACAAAGGTCCTATCTCCTAACTAACAAATGAAGACAGCGCATGATGAAAGGCAGAAAGCTCTCCCTGCCAGCACTTCCCAGCTTCTTTTGCAAAGGTGTGACTTTCAACATGCTCCTTACCCTCTCAGTTTGGGATCTTTCAGCTCTTTCCAAGCAGGCCCCAGATCACTGCCTTGTCCTAGCACCTGCCTGCAGCCAGGGACAGTGGGTCATGGCTCTTGGTGATGAACTGTGAGGACATGCTGCTGTAACACGGTTCTTCATCAGAAAGAGCTGGGTAGAAGCATGAACGCTGCTGCTCTTTTGTCACAGCTGTGTGTAGTGTAAACATCGAGTTTATATGCTGTCCAGAGGAATTTTAAAATTAAGGAAAGAAAACTAAATGTTCACCTCTTTCTCTGTTCCTGGTCCATAAATTAGTCAAAATGTTGCTCATCTGTGCAGGGCTGAAACCATTCCTTTTCCATCATCGCTTATCGTATCTGTGCTCAGCCTAGAGTCAAGATTCATGATGCCCAGCTGTAACACAGTTTGTGACAAGTTCTGCTTTTGTGAAGCCACCTGGGCAAGACATGCAGCAGAGCTCCAGGTGGGATGAAGCTCCATCTTTGCTGTTAAAGAAACACGATGGCCTGGGTACACTACTCCCAGAAGTTCTGTTTTCTAGTTCAGGTTTTACTCTGCACAGAGTGCTTGCCTTCTCTAGGTTCTTTCACCCATTCATAGAAAGGTCTACAGATTGCTCTGCGGTGCTTTGTGAATCCTGTAGTGAAGCACAGTATTGTGGGAATAATGTTGTTTCATTGAGATTTTCTTATATTATTTGTAATCCCCATCAAGCTATCAATTATTTTTTTCAGTAAAAAAATATGTATGCTCTATAAAATAAATCACCGACTTTAATTAACTGCCTCTTAGCGTGTAAATGTTATGCATGCACACTGGATGTGAATGGCATCATTAGGTATTAAAGCATGCTTGATTTTAACAGCATGTGCATTATTTTCCATAGCAGGTTTGCCTTCTGAAGATGAGATGCTCAGAGTATGTAAATGACAAACAGCTCTGCTACAAATACTGTGAATAATAACTTACATACAGTCCTTATTATTAATACTATGTTGTGATTAAGCACTGGTGATATTCTTACATGTAATGAATGATGGTATAAAGAAACGTGCTTTATAAGGACAACAATAAAGAGTATAGCAGTTAGAAGGAACTCTGGTTAATTGTTTAATGTTTGCTGTGAGTTTGGTGGCACACACAAAGTCCTTCCATTCAGACTACTCTCATGTTATCTCTTTTTATGTCTTTGGATTAAAATCAGTGTAGGACTTCAGACCTGCACCAAAGCTTTCAGAAATCAGTGAAAAGATTCATGTGATTTAATGGGCTTTGGACCAGAGGACAGCACTCCCTGACACCCAGGGACTTTCCTTCTGATACTCCTAGCACTGCTAGCATCAGTAAGAACCAGTCTTTACGTCATGGGACTAGTTTCTTCCACATCAGTGAGATCTCTTGTATGCAAAAGAATTCATCCAGAACCTGCTCTCTACATGTTTCTCATTGATGTGCTACCTTCACACGTACACGTTTACTTTAAAGGAAGTTTGACCAGACTTGCAAAAAGCATCATACACAATACCATTCTAGTTATGGCCAAGGGGTGGCAGTAAACAGCTTTACTTCACACAAAACATGTCAGATGTTGGGGATAAGAGAATATTTTATAGAAGTAGAAAGAACAAATCACATCACTGTGGCCCTTTCCTCTTGAATACAATGTGCAGCTCTGGTCCTTCACCTCCCAAAGGATATAGGAAATGTAGAAAAAGTTTAGAGGTCAGGGGAAAGGATGAACAAATCTGTGGAACAACTCCCACATGAGAGATGTAGAGTAGTCCTCTAGTCTGGAAAGAGGTGAGAGAACATAGATGAGGTGTGCAATGTTGCATGGAAATGGAGAAGAGAAATAGAGAGACAGAATTATTGGACTTCTTGTGCTTTTTCTGACCTGGTTTCATAGCCTGGAATGTATTGAAATAAATTGTTGTATAGTTCACAAAATAATCAGTAAATCTGATTTCTGAAGAGATGCTGTTTTACATTTGTGAGTAAGGTAGACAAATCAGTTCCCAAGATTTTCTGAACAAGCACACTCTGCCTCTGCAGAGCATGTCACAAGAAAAATGTGATTTAGGCTAAACAAGACCAACTTGCAGTAAAAGTAACATGGTCACCTGCATTGTGTCAGGGACATAAAGGAGGATGGAGAGCTGGGCACAAACCCAAAGGTCAGGGATTAAAAGGTTTTTCGTCCTCTTACAGGTGCACTGAAGCATTGCTCCCACACAAACAGGAATATCTGGTCCTAATTTTCTTTCTGTCAGAGTTGGAGCACAGTTCCCCAGATGACAGAGAAGAATGCAGCAGCACTGCGCTGACATTGATAGCAGCAGATCGGTCTGCTTTAGCAGGCTTTGAATGTAGCGCAGAAAATAAAGCACCAGAGTTAACAAAAACGAAGCAAAAGTAGTAAGCAGTGGCTCATTTAGTGAGCCTCAGGCATGAATATTTATTAATTGATTGCTCTTATCATAGTCTAAATCCTGGCAGAACTCACGATCTCTTCCCTGAGATGTTTTTATTCGACCAAATTGACATGGAAATAAGCTCTGCTTGCATCAAAGCAATACAAAATACTGCTTTCCATAACTTTCTCCATCACGTGCTTCATGAGATGGTGGATTAACAGTGAAGGGCTTCGTGGAAGAACTTTTCTATCAAGACAGACGTGACTGATAGGGAAAGAGTTGCTTGATGTGTAACCCACAAAGGATATGAGTTATTACAGACCCAGCTGGAGAGCTTCACAGATCAAATGCACTTGGTGCTGAAGGATGCTGGATCAATCACTCCTGATTGGGCCAAGATGGCAGCTGTCACGAGCACTTAGGGGAGGAAAGGAGGGTATTCCTCATGTGGGAACTGCACAGGGAGGGATGGAGGAATGAGGGGAAGAAGCGGAAAATAATGTTTGGGCAGAAGGGTTAGAGGGAGGAAGTGGCAGCAAAGATAGAAGGAGCCATTTTCTGTACAGATATAGATAGGGTGAAGAGGGGCTTGAGAGGTCCTGAAAATACGGTGAGGGCTGAGGGAAGGTTTGTGCAGCCAGAACGTGGTCAGAGAGCCCTTAGGAGATCAGCAAGGGGGTCAGGGTGCTGGGCTGCAACACTGACCTCATCACTCACAGACACGGGCAGGGCAGAGGAAGCCTCTTGGGACAGGAAATAGTGGCAGGAGGAAGATGCAAGGACTGCACTGAAAAGACATTAGCGAAACCACCCAAAATATCCCTCTTTTTTGTTTTTTCCCCTGCTTCTTCATTTAAAGAACGGCAACCCATTCAGAAGCATCTCTCACACAAACAATACGCCAGAGGACTCATGAAATTTTTAATGGGATGTTTTTAATGGGATGTAGGACTTGTCATCTGCGTGCCAGTAGTTCAGATGTAGTCCAGATTTTAGTGGGCTAAATGTTAATAACATCTGATAGCACTTTGATGGCCTATATGCCTTTTCAACTCATTCCAGGTGGAGATGCACCCACATCACAAAAATACTCCCATATAATGAATGCTAATAGCATGCGTGATGGCAGCCTCAGCAGAGGCAAAGGCTGAGACTCCAGCTGAGAGGAGTCCCTGCAGCCCTCTTTGCTTCCAGGTTCCCAGCATACCTTATGATCCTAATTTACAGACCCTGGGGTGCTTCAAAGGTAGCGTGTGGCTGTTGCATGCAACATGAATGTGTCGCAAATACAGAATGATGGCTCTCATTCCTTTCCCTGGCTTGCACAAACTGAACAATTAAATAAATATATAGATTTATAAAAAGCACCTCCCCAGGCTGTACTCAGCTTCTACCAGGATATATCTTTTGAATTCTAACTTAAAATATTTAGTTAGGTTGCCCTTCCCTTGTTTCTTTACCTGTCTTCTACATACACGGTGGGAAAAATATTTCTTGAGCCATCCAAAGCGGTACTACATTACATGCAGAGCAAGGGAGATAGAGTTGCACCGGTGAAATTTCAATTACATTTGTTGAAGTACATCAGCACATATGGTGACAGAAATACTAGGAATTTGCGCCATCACTCATAGCTAGTAATAGCTGCTGGAAGACAACAGCTCTCTCATATATCAGGCCAATGTTTTTGGGATAGGGGCCCAAGGTCTAAATGCAAAGCTTCATGGCCAATGAGGTCCATGAGTGCACAGTGTGTGCGTGCCAATAGCTGGCTGTCCACACGTGGTACTCGTTAGAGAGTTTTAGGAAATGCCTGGACAAATGTTAGTTGGCACGTGCACTCAGTTTTGCATGTGAACCTGAGCGTTTTTTAAAATGCTTTTTTTTGTGGTTATATTTTTTTGCTTTTAGTTTAAAATTTAGTCTCTCAGAAGACAAAATCTAGTTCTTTTGAGTTTTGTTCAACCTTCTTTCGAGCTGATGAAGCTCACAGTGCCTGGGGACAGCCCTCCTGAAACTGAACTTGTACATAAAACTTAACGTCTGTGAGATTTCAGGATGTATCAAGTCCAGAGGAAATATTGGCTTTGGATTAGATGACCTTAGTGGTCTTCTCCAACCTTAACGATTCCGTAAGTCTATGATTCTATGAAGGGAAATGGGCAAGAAAGGGAAGAAGAAACTAAGCAAGAAGAGTGGGGAGATGTGACAGTGAAAAATGAATTGCCACGTTAAGCACCTACTGATGAGAAATCACAGCAATGATGTCGTCTAACACTGACTCATTGCATTATCTGCTTCCACAAGGTTGCGTGTGAATGGGAAAACGAAGAGAGAAGTTACCACAAATCAGCTTATAAAATTGCCAATGCACTTGAAGTCATTTAATCCATTGTGCAATGCAGACCATCACTGTGCTCTCTGATCAGTGCCTGGGAGAGGAAATCTGCCCATTTGCTGCCTTTAGTCACATGTGTCAAAAAAGTTTGAGGAACAGTGCAAGATTTGGGGAGTTCCAGGTATAGACCAACCACACTCCACAATTTTCCCACTTCACACTTTTCTTGAGGCAAGGAATAAAAGTTGTTACTACTAAACGAAAGCAGGAATTTGGGGCATTCAATATGTTATCAAGTGAAGCTCTCTGCTCACCAGCTTGATACTACACTTGTTTCTAGGCTGTCTTTCATTCGACAGTCTGAAGTCACAGCACAGCACAGAATTCTCTGATACTTAATGGAAAGCTTCCCAAGTAGGCAAACCACGCAAAAGCACAGAGCTGTTCTGCCTCCTGGGCAAGAGAGCCGGCTGATACCTGGATGAGGACTGCTGACATTCCACTGAATTTTGAAAAAAAAAAATAGATTTTTTTTGGGGGGAAAAATATCCTAGCATTTCAACAAAACATTTCCAAAGCAAATACGAATGGATAGGATGAGTTTTGGTTCAATTGCATAATGTTGATGGACAAAAGAGGACTTTTAAAAAGATTTTAGCCATTTTATCTATAATATCTCACTGAGATGAGTCATTTGTCTGAGTAAGAAGAGGAGGACCTGAAAGAATGAAGCCCTCTGTGATCCCCCTGTGCTGTGGCAGGAGCTCAAGCTTCTCCCACAGAGATGACGACATGCCATGGTACTCTGCCAATGGAGCAGGACTGGCTTTCTCCAGCTTTGATAACATTTAGTTCCATCTTTCCCTGGAGAAGTTGGTATGCTCTGCTTTCATCAAAGCAATACATGGCACTCCTGCTAAAAGATGTTTCCCAAAGACTATAAATAGTCTTAAGAAAGCTTTGTGGTTCCTGGAAGAATTTAAAATGCAAATGAAGGCTCATGAACTTTCCTTGGAGTTTAAGAGCAGGATATGCTGTGCTGCACTAAGTAGTTTGATTTACTGTCTGGGTCTGTAAATAAGTGTGTGCTTGCGCTAATGTTTGACCACCAACAGCACTGCTCTGCAATCTGCTGTGCAACAGAGGTTGCTGCTGTGCCAAAGGGTTTTTACAGCAATTTGCTTTGCCAACGAAACAAATAAACTTTGTGCTTAAAAAGATTAAGGACTGGTATGTAGACATGTTTTTACTTTATAGAAAAGCCACTTCTAAATGCTACCTAAGCAGCAGAGGCCTGAGTTCTGATCTTCTGGAAATCCATCGCAAAGCTCACAGTGCCTTCAGTGAAAGATCTGGAAACAAGGAACAAATAGAGTATGTGCTGCCATTAATCCCACTTGATCCTGGCTTTACAAGAGCTGTTTCATGCCTAAACTGCTATCTCATGGAAAGCGTTTTCTACACATAAGCTGGCTGAACTCCTGGGAGTTGTTGCTTGCTCTTCTTGCTCTACTCATCAAGGGATGGCACTTTTCTTCACTATTACCACAGTCAGGACAGGATGAAGGACTACTGAGACAAGCAAACTTCTTCTTGAATGAAACCCAAGTTTTTCTTGGTCAAAAGTAGAAAAACATTAAGACGCATTTTGTGACTCCATCAAGCCCTGTTGCAGTTAGTAATAATTTTTCTAGTGACCATGTTCTGTCATTGTTTTTTTGGCAGAGCTCCCATCTCAGTTCCATCAGTGTCCCAGCCTGACCATCAGGCTTGGGGTAAAGCCTGAGACTTGCGATGGTGTCTCCAGGACATGGTCCTGGGGCAGATGTTCTCTTTGTCCCTGAAGAAGCAAGGGGATTCCCTCCATCGGCCCCATCTTCCACAGACAGAGAATAGGGTAACTGAAGCACAAATATTAACAATTCTTTCAATGCAGCAATTAAGGAAGTTTTAACTCAATCTACAGGCAATTTTAGAATAGATTTTAGAGATGATCAAATAAACGCTTTGTCCAACTCTTGAGCATAATCCTAACCCACTAAAATAACTGATTTTAACACTATTGATGGAAACATAAAACCAAGTTAGAAACCGCTCTCAGTCTTTCTACAACTTGGAAAAAGGTGTTCTATAAAAAACCTCCATGTTCCTTTAAAAACCTTCAGCCTACAGCTTCAGATAAGACTTGAAGTGGCTGACTTCAGTAAAAGCTTCTTTGATCCAAAAATGTCACTTATTTTTTGGTCTTAACAGCATCATCAAGGAGCTACACCACCTCTCAGAATAGCTTGATTGCAAACAAGGTGGACAAAAATTTAGGATCTGTTTTTGATTTCACTTCCAGCAGTTTAAATCAGAAGCAGCTCTTTCAAAGTCAGTAGAATCATTAAGTTACAAACCCAGCATGGGATTAGAGTCAGACTCCTTGAATTCTGTTAATAATTATTATTGCTGGTGTTTATTATTTTTATTGTGGCAGTTCCTTGGAGCATCTTAGATAAGGACCTCAAGTAACCATCCATTATCCAAGGTTTCCAGCCACAAGCCTGCTGCAGCATGCATCTCTCACTGTAACAAAAGCAGACCTTATCACTTCCTGCCCTTGCTGGCTAAGCAAGAAAGAAAAAATCCTTATGGCTAGTTTACAAATATGTGTCACCGGATTATTGAGTAGATCTGTGGAGCAGCTGCAGTGTATTTTAAAAAGGAAGAAACTCAGTGAAATAGGATCCATGAATGCAGAAGCCTCGTGCAATGCAATTTCATGCAAGTACAGCGTGTGCACTGCCGGCTGTCCTGTGCTGGATGGGTGACATCACCATCACCCCACCAGCTGCAGTCCAGCACCCAACCTGAGCCATTGATCAATGTTTGATCAATGTGTTAGTTTTGAGTGCTAGCATCTACAAATACCCATCATCAGCTCTGTACAGATGTTCAGATGTACTCATCTGAATACGGGGAAAGCATCACTTTGTCAGTCTTCAACTACTAATTTATCATTCAGCAATGATCCAGATAGCTCTCATTCAAGGTACTTGCAGCTGGCTGGAAAGCTAGGAGAGAAGGGTAATCAAGCAGACCAAGAATTTAACAAGCACAGAGCAAATAACATGTATCATGTTTCTCCTTCTCCACTCTGGAGAGAGAAAATACTTGCAAATTGCAAATCAAGGACCAGAAAGCATTTATGTAGAAGAAGGGCATTTGTAGAAGTGGTCACTATAACATTATACATTATCATGTTTGAGACTTATAGCATGAGAATCTACCTCCTGAGTCCATGAGCATGGCCTGTACACAGCTGGGGGCTGCTCTGCAAACCAAGCTGGGACAGGCGCAGAGAGGAGGTCAGTCAGGAGAGCAGCCACACTTGAATGCTGGTTCTGTGGTGAGAGGAGATAGAGACAGACTGAGAGATCCTCAGGGGAGAAGACATAGCTCAATTCAAAGCCTTGCCGTTTTGCTCTGATACATTTTTCAAATTGGGAAGGAACAGGTATAATTGGGAGATATCTTCATAGGTCTGTTAATTAAGATATCTTTCAGTTATTTATCTGCATGCTGTCCTTGTGGATGCTTGAACTCCAGTCTTTTCCACAGGAGGGAAACCAAGGAGCAGAGGCATGAGAAGATCTTGCACAAGGTTTGGACCTAAGCACAGTCCATTTCCCAAGGCAGCTGACAAGTCTGCAAGTGTAAGAACTCCACATGAATATCTGCTTCTGAAGCTGATGCCTTTGATTACAGGGATGATTCCTGTCTTGCAGGAATCACTTCCAGGCCTTGTCTAGGTACCACCATGAAATGCTTTGTGTTGATCTAACTGAGCTTTGCCCAAACACAGAGCATCTGTTGTCTGTGCTAAGCATAGAGCAAGCTTCAAAGGACAGCAGAAACCAAGCTGATTTCTGCTTCAGTTCCTTCAGAGGCCTTCCACATGGCTGTGACACAGCACAAAGACCCTTCTGCCTGAAGGTTGAACTTTAAAGGAATTCAGCCCTGATTATCATGTTGCATGCTTAGCTTGTGAAATAAATGGTGTCAAGTATTAGAAACTAACCATCATGAGTCCTCCCCTACCAACACTGAGCCATTTTTCCAGCACCAGCTTATTGTTTTTGGTGCTGGCACCAGAAACCATGAATGGAGGCCAAGCAGTGGGGGTCCTGACACACTGAATAACTCTCTCAATGCTTCCTAAACACTTTACACCCTCTAACATGTTTCAGACAGACCCTCATGGTAAGAGAGCAGGTGCTGCTCACACAGCACAGGTGAGCTCCCAGACATGGGATGACCAACATCACAAAGCTCTTGTTGTCTCCAGATGAAAAATACAGACCTTAAATGTGACTCTATCCCTGAATAATGCACTTCCTGCCATTTTAGAATCACTGAAGTCCTAAGAAATGCCTCACTGCATTTCAAAGACAATACTGGCATCCAGACCAAGGGAAGTATTGACTCTATATAGCCCATGGCATCAGGGCCTTTAATTGCCCTCTTCTCTGTAATTGTGTGTGCAGAATGGAGATTCCCAGCTCCCTCCAGCTGCCCCAGCACCTACTGCCACATCAATGTGGAAAGTCACTGACTGACAGCAGGACTAGATGATCTTATAGGTCTTTCCTAACCTTAATGAGTCTATAATTCTAAACAACACCCAGGAATAATACCGTATGAGACAGAAATAATGCTCTGTATATTATGATGAGTCAAGACACATGGTGGCTGCCAGCAATGGGATCAGCCTTTCAGAGATACATCACTTTACAAAGTCTGTACTTCTGCTTAGCAAGCGTATGTAATACAAAGCGGGGGAAAAGGAATTTGAGATTAGTGCGTGTACATATAACGCATATCTATGCTGTTTGCATTTCCTATCTTCACTTGCACTTACCTGTAGCTGCTGACGTCTTGTCGCCGTATTTGTGACCTAGTTCCTACCAGCAGGGCGTTTGAGCCGTGCAGTGATGTCTGTGTGAGCAGAGCCACTAGATGGTGCTCACAGACCTGGCTCCTTTACAGAGCTGCGACGCGAAGCCCGGAGCCGGGTTTCCATCGACAGCCATGGTGACAGCCGTTTGACACCGCCTCCGGATCCGGTCCGTCGTTCGTCTGCTTTGGGAATCAGAGAACGACGGAGAAAAATTCGTGCAAAGACAGAAGCGCTACTCTCTGCGCAGGCATAGGGGCATTCATAAAGGAGTGAAGACTTGAAGGCAAAGCAGGTGAGAAATGGTTAGGAGAAAAAGAATGAGAAAACGTTTAAAGTTCACACAGAGAAGTCCATCTTTTCTTTTCGTTCATGGTTTTAAAGCTAGGAGATAGAGATAGGAGGGATCTCAACGACAGTTTACTGTGATGCTCTACACTTACATACATAGAGAGAGCATAGATTTTAGTATGCTTTTCAATAAATTCTCATTTTACCATTTCTTTTAGAAATACCTAAGTTGCATCAACACATCTCTGATTTCCTAACTACCTTTTCAAAGGCCATAAGATTTGGTAAACCAACGCACAGTAGATGACTGCAGAAATGCTGCAGCCAGGCTCGCCTGGTCTCATACAAGGAAACAGCCCCTCCTGGGGTCTGGGGAGCCCAGCCTGTTACAAGGAAGGGACTCTGCCTAATGGCAAGAGAACATAACTTAGAATTTATCTTTTTCCGCTCTATTTTTGGGTTTTGCATCCCTTTCGCTGAACAACCTGAAGCAAGTTACAACTCTCCTTGGCTTCATTTGCCCTCATCCATTGAAGTGTAGTAATACCTTTGAGGACTGTGGCAAGGCCTAATACTCTGTTCAGCACAGAATAGAAGATTTAATTAGGACTGAGGGAGGGACTAACTTCTAATAGTAATTTGTTCTCAGAATTGAACTTGTCAGGTCTTTTTAGTATTGGAATATTAGCACTGTAACACAGTGGAAGGAACAGCAATAATAGCAGAGCAGCAAGATCTCAGGCTGCTGCAAGTAAGGGTTTGCTAAAATGGAAGAGCAGTAGGCACAAAAACAAAAGAAACCTCTCACCTTCACGCCTCAGGTGTACAGTGATCTCCAGAGAGAGAGAGCCTTCCCTCCACTGCCAACTCTTAAATGAGGTCTGGGAAGGGGTGGATCCTGGCTCCATCTCTTCTGGTCACTAAGCTGCATTGCATGCACCTGAGCTCCCCTGGGTTGGCCGTGCCTTCCCACCAAGTGCTCAATCAGTTTCAAGCTGTGACTTAGCATTTCCACTACAAGCGTACAACATCTCAGAAGAACTTATTTTGAATCTTTTCTGTCCCAGAGTACCAAAAAAACCCTCCAAAACCTGGACAAGCCAAAAAGATGTTAAAAAAGCAAACCAAAACACTGCCCATCACACTAAATTAAAAGAATGGTCAAACCATAGCATACCACAGCCTTAATAGTGCTGGCTTCAGAGCATGCTGGAAGAGAGCAGCACACTCAAGTCCCAGTGCCAGGTGTATTCCATGTGCTGGTGATGGAAGATAGGCAGCCACTTCAGTAATTCAGTGGAAAGGTGTTGTCCTTTCAGGGTAAGAAACTGAGCAAGAAGGAAGAAACAAATCACACAGTACTTGATTTTCACCGAACAGCAGAATTATCAACATTAAGAACCTGCAGGAGATCGCTCTGCTTTGCTCTCTGGAAGTATCTGAGGAACAAAGTAGCAGCCAGAGCAGGACTCAAGGCAGCTGAACCATACCCCAAACGCAGAAGGTTCTTCTGTAGGCAGATGAGTTCCCTGACCCATTTCTCCCCATCCCAACACAAGCAGCTAGGGGCAGGGTGCTGGCACAAGGACACTTTTATTAAACATCATGTAGCAGCCTGTGGTGAGGTCTACTATCTCCACTCAGATTTTACACAGATTTTACACCTAGATTTTATCCCTGAGATAGCCACCTCAGTACACACAACACCTTTTGTCTCTTTTGGAGACCATGGCCCTTGTTGGAAGCCTCCACACACACCATTTTTGCTGTGAGGGTTATCTCTGAGGCAAGCTCAGCCATTTCCCTCCTACTGCAAGCAGTGATTTTGCTGTTCTGCAGCTGGTCAATATTTGAATTGGCAAGAAGGTGGATGTTTCAAAGGACAGATAATCTTTTGTTTGTTCTCTTCTAACCTTGCTCAGACTCAGCCCAGACTTCTGCTTAAATGTCGCCAGTTTCTCTTATTACTCCTATTTTTAGTGGAATTTAAACTGCATTGGTAGAGGCTGTGGGGCCTGGATCGTTCCAGCTTGTGGCAGCATGGCTGACTGTAACTGCATGAGGCAGGTGGGATGCAAATACACGAAATGTCAGCTCCTGCACTGCAGCCCCATCACTGACCAGCAATAACCTTACCTCCTCTAAAAGATGCTTGGCCGCTGAACTTTCTCTGCCCTGAAAGCGGGAAGAGACACGTGGGGAAATACAACAGCTGCTGGCAATAGCAAAGAGTATACTGTGGGTGACTCCATGGAAGTTAGGGAGGGGGGGAAGAAAACATTAACCAGCGGCGACAGTCTCCTGAGCATCATTCCCAGAGCACAGCATGCAACCTTTCTGTGAGGAGCGGGAGGAAAGGGGCACGGATCGATGCTGATGGCCTCTCAGCATCTAGGCACTACACATCTGAAGGGGCTTCTCTGTTTGCTTGCCGAAGGGGGACAGGGCAGGTGCACAGGCAGAGCAAACACCACTGTTGTGCCGCCCTCCCGTCTGCCCCAGCTGCAGCAGGGTGAGCTGGGCTGGGCTGTGCGCGCTGGCAGCCCCCAGCCAAAGGGACCAGGAGTGCAGGTGACTGTGTATACAGAGAAACTGGGCACATCAAATGTTGTGTGTTGGCTGCCAATCAGTATCGCTTCTTGCATTAGAAACAAATGACTGGAAATCACTAATAAAATGCCTCAGAATTATGACAGATGAAGCAAATGATGACTTCATTGAAATATTCCTTTAATTTTTGTCAATTCATTTATTTTGGACAAACCCAAATTTCATAAATTTTAGAAAGAGGAATCTTCATTCGCTAGCAATGCTATTTGAATACCTACCATCAACTACCTACCATCAAAGAGCTGTGCTTTAAACAGTGTCATATCTCCATGTGCAATCCCTGGCAGGGCTCACATGATGCAGAAAGGAAACATTGAAAAAATTATTCTTTCTGTTTATTGATCTCCTCTACGTGCTTCAGACCTGGTTCTCCTTCTGCATCTGTGAGTTCAACAGAGACCTGGAAACAGAAACAGAAGCATGTTATCTGTGTAATTAAATAGAATTAAAGCACACAGAGGGGAGGGAGTTTGCAGTGTCGTCAGCCATTGACACTGAATGATTTATTGTTTCATAAACAAATTCAAATTAATTATGGTATGTGATACATACACAGCAGGTGTGTTCTTCCTGCACAATACCCACCAGCAGATGCTCTGACTGCAGAATGTTGCTTTTGCTTTCATAAACACTTTAAGTACAGCACTGCTAAATGTCGAATAGAGGTGCCGTTTGGACTCAGCAAAACAGAGTTGCTCTGCAGTGAACCAGACTGCTCAGCTCAGTGCTATGTAATAGAGGGGTGTTGCTAAAGGTGATGATAAACCCCAAGGGATGTGTTGATATCAATATGGAGGTGGCTTGTAGAAACTCCAGTCAAGGACCAAAAGCTCTTTACGCTGTGTGCTGTACAAATAAATAATATAAAGGTAATACCTGCTCCAAGTAATGAATGGTCTACATCAAACAGAAGAGAGGCAGGGAGAAATGCATGAAGGGGCATAAAAGAAAACCACCACCACTGAATGATCAAGTCAGCACTTGCCATGTGCCAACTTTCCACCTCTTCACCTGCGTTTCTGTACTCATCCTGGGCTGAAGAGGGACAAACATTTTTCCTTAAGGAACTTCTGGAGAATGCACTTGGCGTCATGAATAACATGAGCGAAAGCACAAGATATTTATTAAAAACAGAACAAAGTCTGAGCTTTGTCCACAGAATGGTAGCATTACGGACAGGCTCTGCATTTGTTTGCAGCAGTGGGGTTTGCTTTGGTATTCATGTACACAGCCACAGCACTTTCCAGCAGGTGCAGCGGATGCAATTAGTTGTTAAGGATATTCATCCTGCCCTTAACTTTGAAGATGTTTGGGGTTATCTGAAATACAAAGAAGTGGCATGATGCTTTGACTTAACTATGCTTACAAATTATTTCTTTTATCCTTGATTTTCCCTTTATTCCTTTGCTGCATCTCTTTTATTTATTCTTGTGAAGAGAGAGTCTATGGAGGCAGAGGCAATGGACACAGTCATTGAAAGTTCCTTTCATGTAGATGCAGGCTCTAGCAGAGAAAAATTATGGGTCATTTTTTTGCAAAAAAACATTGAGTGGAATTTGGAGTACCTCATAATTTTGGCAGATAAAAAGCACATGGGCATCAAAACATATAATCTTTAACTATTGGTGAAATTAGAGATATGCTCAAACTACATCTGGATTCAGAATGAGACTGTGAACAGTCCAGAATTCAGAAGATGCACAGTTTATTATAAAAGGGTTATTTACAAATACCTCGACGTGAGTTTTGAATTTCCAGAACTCCTGAAACTTACAGGAGCTCCATCCTCAGATCTGTGCCCGGGTCTCCTCTCTGTGAAAGCACGTGTGATTGGCTCCAATAGCCTACATTTTCAAAATCAATATTTAATTTCAGAAGTTTATCAGTGGAAGACATAAAAGGTTGAAAAGTTATGCCCTGTTAATATTTTTGAAGCATTGGCACTTCTTGTTTTGTATCAGAAGCATCTTTTACAGCGACTGTTCACAACGTACTATTTCCAACATCCTTCATTTCCCCTAAAATGATTTTTAATGAGACTAACAGGACTAGTTATTGGGAAAAACATCATTACGCAGAAACCAATTAGCACCTTCATCAGTTCTTCACCTACCTAACAGTAGGCAATCTAGATGGTTAGCCATAATCACAGCTACAGACACAATTTGCAGCTTTCAGGGAACAGGTTTAATCCGGATACCTCACATTGAAAAAGGCACAGAAAGAGAAGGCAAGCAAATATCATTATTTCCCCAAGTCAGGGACTTAAGTAATGAACTAGACTGAACTGATAGAGAAGATATTCATCTTCAGTACAAGTCAGTACTCTGCTCTGTCCACAAAATGGATGAAATGGGATTTATGCTTTAAATCTGCATATAACTCTTGGGTGAAGCATCTGTAGTGCCTGAATTTTATCCCACTAAATGCAGTTATTTCTGAAAATGTAAAGTCCATTTTCTTATTGTAAGAATTTCCTTTGATAGAAAGCAAAAACATGCAGCCTGTTTTCCCACAAGTGCTTATCCATAAGGCTATTCTCATCCATAACATTGAGCTTATGATAGGACCCCCAAGAAGCTGAAAATTAAGCAAGTACATGCAGGCGTAGAGCTATAATGTTCAGTGAAGGACCTGCAGGTTGAAGGGAGGAGGTTATAGGAGAAGTGCTCTCTCTTAATTTAACTGAATGAAGCAAACAAACCTTTGCAAAATGAAAATGGGAAATCAGATAATGAATAACTATAAAGGCTCATTAGAACTTAGATGTGTTCCCCTCAAATATAATTATGGCTAATATGATTTCATCAAATGTCACTGAAGAGCTGGAAACTCATAACGATGAAACACTTTTCGCTCCTTCTGCCCTTCAGTGAGACCTTCAGGCTTTATAAATATTGACAATGACTGACTCTTCCTGCAGGGAAAATGTGACTGGCAGATGTGGATTCCCAGTCTAATGTCCACATTGGCCTGCTACACCTGGCCATGGGATCCTGGGGCCAAATAGGGGCCATATGGCCCCACCTCCAGTGGGTACATCAATGGATGGGACCTCCTGTGATGTCACTGACATATCCATGACAAAGCACTCATGAAATGGAACACTTCTTGTGCATCAGGATGCTGAACATTTGTCACATCAGAGTAACTGCCTAAATTCCCTCCCCAAAAATGTTAAACTTGTCAGCGATTAACTAACCTGTATTATATCCAAGCTACAGTTGCTGTGAGCTGGCGTGGAAGGCAGAGGAATTGTGGTGATTTATGTCCACTGGCCCCAAATATTTCATATGTGCTTGACTTTGTTCATGCAGAAAAACTGGAGAGGGAATTATATTAAAAATTTCATTCAGGTAACAGTTCTATAAATCCAGGACTGTATGACAAAGAAGACGTTCCATGTTGGAGAATCCCGATTTTATACAGCTTCTCCCTTTCCTTTTCAGAAAGGTGGAAATAACGTACAATAAATGTTTAATACCTGTGCAGTCGTGCCCTCGCTGCCTCTGTGGGAGCGCTCTGCTGCCCACAGGATTCTCTGCACAGAGAGGGGTGAGCTGCAGGGCTTTAAATGCAACATTCAGCAAATCACGATTTTCTGTTTCAAGATTTCTGTTGTTTTATCCATCACATTGTGTTCTGCCATGTTAAAGAAAAAAAAATCTCTGGTAGCTGAACTAAGCCCTCCTAAGGCTATCAGGGAGAGCTCTGGGCTCGGTGGAGTTTTACAGTTCACGGCTTCTCAGTTCACATAAATGAAACTTTTGACTCAGTCCTGGTGCAGCACCTGTGGCCTTACAAGGATTACACTGCTCAGATGAAAAGCTAGAAGTGCTGGTCACGGATATCTCCTGGCACTTGCAGGAAAGCAACCACAAACTTCTCAGTGGGGATACCTGGCTCTACCCTTTGCCCAGAAAGGGGCCTTGCTCCATCCTTTCTTCACTTGTGATAAAACTAGTAGCATTTACTTACTGGTGCCACCTGCTTCACACCGACACAGTCCCTCTTCCTACGTGCCAGACACAACCACTCACAACTTCTTGCCATTATAGCAGTTAATTACTGGTTTGTTAACCATCTGACATTATACCAAGTTCAATCCTCTGTTATATTAGTATCAATATTTGAATACAGCGGCAAAAAGAAAGGCATATAAGGAAGTGCAAGTGCAAAAACATCCTGATGAATCATCTTTTCCCCTCCTGTGGATTACAGAGCACATGGCAGCGAAAGTGTTCCTCTCACTGACTTCTCCAGGGAGGTGATGGTCTGCAGGATGGCTGTGGAGATCCTGTGGTCCTTCTGCCTAGCTCATCTCTGTTAGGACTCCTGTGGCCTTGAGAATCACAGAACCACAGAATCATTTGAGTTGGAAGGGACCTTTAAAGGCCATCTGGTCCAGCTCTCCTGAATTGAACAGGGACTTCCACAGCCCCATCAGGTGCTCAGAGCCCTATCCAGCCTAACCCTGAATGTCTCCAGGGATGGGGCATCCACCACCTCTCTGGGCAACCTATGCCAGTGCTTCACTGCCCTTATAGTAAAAACTTTTTCCTTACACCCAAGCTCAATCTTTTAGTTTGAAACCATTTAAACAAAGTTATCATTTACAGCAGATCTAAAAGCCTTAGAAAGATTTTGTTCCTAGAAAATGAATCCTATTAATATTTCATGTGCAACAAGCTCGTCAGCTGCTAGAGCTTTCTTCATTTGTATTTGCTTCCTCTTTTACCAAATGCACTTAACATCTTCTTGTCGTGTTCCCATGGAGAATAGCAATAAAGGCAGAGATTGGTCAAATATGCTGCAACATAAATGTGTGGTTGTAATGCATGCATTATAGGAGACTTTTTATCTCATTGTTAAACAGAGTTGAAACTAAAACTACAAAACATACTTTATACAGATGTAAAGTACCCACACATACCTATATATATTTCTGCGTAAATGTAACATTCCATATTATATATGCATTATATAGTGATGAAATTCTGATAATCCACTCCAGCAACTAGAAAGTTGCCTGAGGCCCACTCACCAATACATAGTCACATAATTAGCTTCCTTACAACTCTTGTATTGCCAGGAATCAACAGAACCCTTAGAAGAGCTTGGTATGAGCAGTCATGGTGGTGAAACCAATTTAATTCCTGCCATGCCAAGGGAAGAAAACTCAGCCTTTGCTTGCTTCTGTCTGCTGCTGGGCTCCTGCACACTGTGCACAAATACACATCCCATTAAGCCTGCACAAGACTTAAACGAGCTCCAAATGACAGAAAAATAAGAAGTAGCACAGCCAATTTTGGTGATTCCGAACATGGGACTACAACCTTTGATTTCCAGTTATCTCAGCACAGGCCAGAGATCTTGCATATGAACAAAGCCCACTACTGCTAATGGAAATACATCCACAAGAACCATTCTTTTCAATTTTATAGCTCTACAAATCAAGATAGCAAAGAAGACCTTATGCTAACAGGAACACAATTCTGAATTCAAACACAAGGAATCAGTTTTGGGCACTGACCAAAAAAGAGTCATCTGCTTGGTGTTTTTTGGGTCATTCATCAGATAGTGCAGCACAATCCAGCATGATCTAAGTTTGACAGTGATGTTCTCTTGGAGCACAGAGTTAATTGGCCTCTCTGAATTTCCTGCCCAAACCCTTATGGATTTCTATGTAAAAAAGATCGGAAAGATGATATGGGAATTCCTGTTAATGCTTTACATCTCTCATTTTTTATTTTCCAGTGTATGATTAATGTCAGTGTAGGATAAGAACTGCAGCCTTGAACAGTATTCATAGCCATCTCTAAACACATGCACTATGCTGATCATTGATATCGTTGCCATTATTAAGAAAAACAGTAAAAAGCTTGTCCTGATTTGTTTTGCTACTGCTAACATAAAGAAAAGGATGAGAAAGAACCCCAGTGTTTATACTGCCAGGTTTGTGCTGCAGGCTCTACTGAGAGTATGAACACTAGTGGTGGGTAACACTGTAGGTTTTGATGGATCTTCGGGGAAACCAACAGCTCCACTTACAAAAGCAGTAATGGTCATAAACCAGAGTTCCTATTTTTCTACAGTTTCCTTCAATTGCCACTGCCTTGTTTCCCCTGTTCACCTCTGCTCACTTCCCCTGCAGCAAAGGCTGTCTGTGAATAACCACTGTGGGGAGATGCTCTGCAAGTTGCAACCTGTGACTCTGTCTCAGGATCAAGTGTACACCCATATTATAAACCCAGACTCTCACAACAATTTTCCTAGCAGGCTGACAACATTTCCACTTTGACCAAGCACAGCCATCGAGGAGCAGCAAAAACAGCAGGATGTGAAATCTTTCTGTATGACTCCCTGCAAGTAGCAAGGATATCATGGAGCTGAGCTCTCTTCAAAATCTCTGAACTGCTCCCCAGGATTACTCCAGCTACCCCTGCTCAAACCAGCCACTGTTGGATTATTTCTAAGCATTAAAAAGATTTTCTTCAAACAAACACATTTAGGATTTTCTAATAGCAATTTAAACCTAATCTGAGAATGTCTGGAAGTGGAAAATGACTTCTACATGCTGAGGGTAGTGTTCCATTACCAGTAATTTATTGTCTTTAAGAGCATCCCTGGAACATTTATTGACACAACAAAACACAGACATTTCTGGTTTATTGTAAAATCTCATTGCACTCGGCCATTTGTGACTAAGCACGGCAGTGCAATTTATACTCCTAGGCAGGGCTTCCTATTTTTCTAAGTGTGCTTAGACTTATATGAAGATTTTATACTTCAAGAGTAAAAAAAAATCTCTTGTTGAAAACAAACATAAAAATGTAGACACTGTTGGTGGAACAAAATTGAGTGAGATTTTTAAGAAGGAAAGAATTGGACTAAAGAAATTTACTACAGCATTTCCATTAGTATATGCAGGTATTTAAGAAATAACTATATGTTGATTAAGTGAAGTATTTCAGCTATTATACAGCCCAAGTCATCTAAGAGTTACTAAGAATTATAATTCAACAGGCTCATCTTAGATATAAGCTTAGTTTATTTTAGTTGTTATTAAGATACAAAAGAGAAAGCAATTTTTTAAATACTTCAGTACTTATTATAATTGATAGCATGTTTTAGGATCCAGTCCTGCAAACTCATGTCTGGAAGTCAAAGAGATTATTTGTGTAAGGGCTGTCAAAACATTAGAGGAAATCTTCCCTGAGTTTCATCCATTAGCAGCAGTGAGGGAGTAAGTGCATGTATGGCTGTAAGCTACTTCAGGTGCCCTACAGCAGCCAGCGTTTTGTTCCAGGCATCTAAGGAGCTCCTGAGCAAGTCACATGTGGCTGGGAGTTACCGCTCGTGCACCCTGTGTTTCACTGCTGCAGTCAAAGATGATTAGTGCAGTTTCTTAGATGCCAGGAGCTGCTTTAGCCTGGGGAGCTGCTTTAGCCTGGGGAGTTTGGGTTCTGCTGGGAGAATGGCTTTTCTGCCCAGATATCTGTTCCTGCCCACTGAAAAAAATTGCAGGTTGCTTTTCAGCTGCTGCTCAGCTCTCTGCATCTATTAATCTTGATTTTCTTTGGTCCGTGAAGCTAGCAGAAGATTTCACTCTCTTTTAGTATTCTACTTAGTTTTTCATATATTAGCACAGTGCTCTTGGAATCACAGAATCATAGAACAGCAACAACACATAAGATGTAAAAGAGATTATCAGCTCTTAGTGAGACCTGCAAAATACAGCTCTGAATACTCACCATCATGGTCCTGTAACATGTGGATTTTGCATTACAAATAAAGCCCTAGGAACAATACTCAGAACAAGCTCAGAACCGAATTTTTGCAAGAATTCAGATGTCCAAAGGTAGCTTTTAACTTCTGATATAGGATTCTTCAGAGACAGTTTATTTCTTGGCACCCCTATCTGACCAGTCTCTCCTTCGGTCCTATTGTAGAATCATAGAACCATTTAGGTTGGAAAAAGGCCCTTAAATCAAATCCAGCTATCAAGCTAACACTACGAAGTCCACCACCAGACCATGTTCCCATCAAGAACTGCACAGTCTTTCAAAAGAAAAGTCTTCTTTTCTTCTTTTCTTTTCTTCTTCCTTTTCTTCTTCTTTTCTTGTGCCCTTGTGGCCAAAAAGGACAATGGCATTCTGGGCTGCATTAAAAAGAGCGTGGCCAGCAGGTCGAGGGAGGTGATCCTCCCCCTCTACTCTGCCCTGGTTAAGGCCTCATCTGGAATACTGTGTCCAGTTCTGGGCTCCCCAGTACGAAAAAGACAGGGATCTCTTGGAAAGAGTCCAGCGGAGGGCCACAAAGATGGTGAAGGGCCTGGAGCATCTCCCCTATGAAGAAAGGCTGAGTGAACTGGGTCTGTTTAGCCTTGAGAAAAGAAGACTGAGAGGGGACCTGATCCAGGTCTATGTCTAAGGTGTGGGGGGCAAAGTGGCGAGGCCAGACTCTTTTCAGCAGTGTGTGGAGACAGGACAAGGGGAAACGGCCAGAAACTGGAGCATAGGAAGTTCCGCACCAATGTGCGCAAGAACTTTACGGTGAGGGTGACGGAGCACTGGAACAGGCTGCCCAGGGAGGTTGTGGAGTCTCCTTCTCTGGAGATATTCAAGACCCACCTGGACGCCCACCTGTGCGACCTGGTGTAGGGAAACTGCTTTGGCAGGGGGGGTTGGACTCGATGATCTCTGGAGGTCCCTTCCAACCCCTACGATTCTGTGATTCTGTGATTCTGAAAGCTCCTGCTGTCAGAGTTGCAGCTCCTGTTCTTTTTCTATCGCTCATTAGAAATCTTTCCTTGTGTTTGTGGCCAATTAGTTTAAACAAAAGACTACAAGCTGGTTCAGTGACATCCTTCATGGAAGAATTTCAGTTATGATGTGTCACCTCAAAAGGCTGTGCAAAGCTACTGGGGATTAGGCAAGGAGTGTTACACACCCTATACGGAGTGATGGTTACGTAGTGGTTTGTGGCTTGCCCAACGTTGTGTGGATGAGCGCAGGGAGCAGAGGGCTGTGAAAAGGGCCTTTTCTGCATCTCACCTCTCACATATGATCAGGTCATTTAATGTAAGCCCTCATCCTTCAGCAAAGCCACAGTGATCCCCTCCAGACCAGGCAGTTAACATTTCTTACTGACTGCATTTATAGGTAACATATTACATGCAGGTCTGAAGTGATTTTATTTATGTTGGTAATATAAATAAGGCCACACAAAAGCTTTTCACCTCCCAGCTAATCTAATATCTTTGTTTCTGCATCACAGTTTGTTTTCTCTCGAGCTGAGAATGTTTCTTTGTGCTCTTATCCCATAAATATTTCATTAGGAACCATGAGGTTGTTGCATCAGCATAGTGCATTCAGCCCAGGTGTTGGTAAAATTATAATCTGTGGGAAGCAATCACAGTATTTGCCATCTTGCAGATTGTGCCTGCTCTGGGCAGTTTGCTTGTTTTTCATTAAGAATTTTCCACAGGGTTTTATCCAAGGTAATATATTTAGATGTAGCCCTGGCAGTTGGTTCAATGCCACCAGCACCCACTCACTGCATTGGAACAGGGAAGCCAGGACAACCAGCTAGATGGATGTTTTTCTAAGCCAGGACCCATGGTACAGCTCGTGGGGTCATACAATACATTGTGCTTTATAATGCGTGTCTGATAACTGGACTGAAATGCCACCAAGAGACAGAAGTTGTCCTTCACAGCTTTCATGAGTTTTTCTCTCTTTCCATTTGTTTGCATGTATTTGCTTGAGCTAAGCGGAGATTTTTCACATCCATGCAAAGTCCGGAGCCATTTCCTGACTCAGTTTCAAAATGCAAGCAGAGTGAGAAGAGCCTTCCCCAGCCATCAGGTACTTCCTCTAATTGTAGGCAAACATTTCATGTAACTCCCTTCTATAATTCTTGTGTTACATCTTGAACATATGAAGATACCTGGACTGAGTTCAAGCACTCAGGGCTATTCTCTACGACTGCACTCAAGACCTAGCAAAAATATCTCCCTGTCTAGCAGTCCTGCCTTATGTTTCCACCTCTTCTACATTTTCACTTTTCTGGAAATTGTGCTTCAACGCTTTTCTGGCTTTCAGACTGCTGCTGTCTCCCAGCAGTTACATTTCCTTTTTCCTGCCAGCACCATTGGTGGTGGCAGTGTGTAAGGTTAACAGGTCTTAAAGTTAACCAGTATACAGAGAAGTTAGGCTAGTAGGAATAGTTAAATAAAGAGAAAAGGTGCTCACTGGTGCTGTAGGCTCACAACACTCCAGAAGGAGCAATCTCCAGGAAGAGATCCTTCCTTAGTGGAAGTCAGCCCTTAAATGGGGTCTAGGAGAGGTGGAGCCTGGCTCCACCCCTTCTGGGCACACAGGTGAATTGCCTTCACCTGTGCTCCCATGGCTGACTCAGTGCTTGCCTCAGGTGGTCAATCAGAGGTTCAGGCCGTGATTCAACAGTTCCCATACACAGTGATATCATCCTTCGGAGCTGACCCATTTCATGTTCTGTTTTGCACGGAGATTCATAAGCTAGACCCCTATGTTCATTGACTCAGCCTTGGCCACTTTTGCAAAATGAGACAGTGTTAGCAGAAGCAGTACGATACATGTCAGCAGAAGGAAGAAAGTAGAATCCACTTTTTGATGCAAAGCTCAGTTATGCCGTTGGAGAGGCCTTAAGAAGCGCATGAAAGCTGTCTAATCTTCTAACCAGTAGATAAATGTTAAAGGTGAACAATTATTTAGATCAAATTGACCTTAAAGCTTCCTGCACACTCAAGTCATGGCACAAGCTAAACATGCAGGCAGGTGTTTGCTCTGAAACCAAGCTACCAAAGCAAGAGCTATTGCTTCCTTCCCCCACAACTCTTCCTTGCCTTTGTATGTCCAGATGCACGCCTGTGGTGCACAGTTATCTAAGTAGCTGATGTTTAAACATGCACATGCACGCATGCAAGTGAAGGCACACTAGCACACGCTGATGCGTATACACACACATTATTGCTAACCAGATCTCTTAATACATGGCATTCACAGCCTGTGCTGGAGGGACTGTTTCTTGCAAAGTCACCTAACAAGCATCAGTTTCAAAAGATATGCAAACGTTAGCAATAAACACAATTTACATGAAATAACTGAATTCCTATAAGCTCCAGGGATGGGAAAGATTTTTTGTCAGATGCCTTTTAGTTTCAGACAAATTTCAGAAGAAAATAATTAGGTTTGTAAAGCCGAGGCCAGCATGCCTTCCATTGATCAGGGAGCTGGCAGGGGGCTGCCCTGGGGGCTGTGCAGACATAATATCAGCTCGGAAGGAACAGGGAAAACAAGGTGCTACTTAGCATCATTATTTTCCAGCTTTTATTGAACTTGCCAGATGCTCTTTTCTTGTCAGAGCAATGAAACATGTCAGAGTGAGACGCTACCGTCACCAACCTGTGGCCAGCAATGTCAGCGTGATCAGACACAGCTAAAACACTAAAAATAGTTTCCATTGCAGCCTTGCAGCACGGTGGCTCTCCTGAAAAGGATCACATTAAGCCCTCAGCGTAACACAGCCCTTGCTAGTGCTTCTTTAAGGACAGATTTTCCAGGAACTCTGCAAGGAGACCTGGGGCACGCCAGGAAATGGCACCAGAGGCTGCTCCTGCAGGGCATGGCCATGGGGACAGCAGCAGTTGGCACAGTGCAGGCCGCAGTGAGGCCTTGTGAAGCCAAGCACTGCTGGCCTTCGTTCCGCCATTACTTTGGCTGCTGCTCCCATATGGAGCCAAACACTCTGGTTCAAAATACTAATTTTGAAAGAGTGACGTTGTGCCATAGAATGCAATTTCCTAATTCTGAAACTCACTAAAAATTTCTACAAACTGACTGCACCTCTTGCCACCATTCCCAGGTGCATGGGGAGGTGGCTGCCCCACTTTCATGTCATGAAGTTAATGTCACTGCTTCTATGCGAAGGGAAGCAAGTGATGTGTTGCTTCTTTTTGGAGAAGGTACCCAAACTGCACAATATTTCTTCTTCCCCTGCATCTCATCTATCTACCCTGAGCCATTCTGGCTTTTTGGGTGAGGCCATTACAGTCTTAAACCTGGGTACCATATACACAGTTATTCAGATAAACCCAGGCAGGCTGTAGCTTAGCATTATGAATTAATAAATGTGACCCTTCTAAAAGCAAAATTTCTACTTTCTTTTTCTCTCTCTCCTCCAAACACTACATGCCACAATGAGCATTAATGTTTATTGATATACACAAATACATTCACATGCACACTCACTGTAGGCTACATGGAAGCAGATTAAAATACAACGTATATCCCCAATGCCTGGAGAAAATGAGATGCATTATTCAGTGGATCTAACTACCACACAGCCTTACTACATAGTAATTAGTAGTATGACTCTTGGGCACAAAGAAAAAGAATCTTAAAAGAGTTACAAAGGTTGAAAAAGCTGACTAAGTATATTACTTGTTATTAGTAAAACATAAGCTGCCAGGTATGTCTTCCAACTTAAACAGTAAGAATTATTTATAGCTGGAATTTCCCCACTAGCAATAACTATAAATGATTAATTCACACAGAAAGCTGAGATAATTATGAATTATTGCAAATTAGGCTGCAAGTTGTAGAAATGAATGTAAATCTTAAAAAAAAGAGACAGCTTTAAAAGGGATTATTTTTCCCAAAGGAGCCAGCAAGGCAGTGCATTTCTCAGCTTGGCTCGTGAGTGCTATAACCTTTTATTTTTATGTATTTATTTATTTATTTTAACATTGGACATTGAAGAAATCTGCAGGCAAGCCAGCAAAATGGCACTTCTTGCTGGAGCTCCTAGCAATATTGTGCCACGACGGCATCCAGCTGGGCACATAGGGCATCTTGCCTCAGAGAAACTTCCTAGCTGGGGTCAGAATTTGGCCTGCTAAGTTGTAGTGTTCTTCAACATCATGTCCAGACTGGTGGCCATTTAAGGTATCACTGCCTGTGTGGTTTTGGCTCTTCTATCTGTCTGTATATCTCATTTACCTATGCATCATGGAGGTGATTCAGAAGAGTCTCCCAATCATTTGGCCAAAGTGTAACTGTCAGGACCACGTTAAAGTATTTTTTTGGTCACCAACTTTGTGTTACTTGGTGCCTTTAACCTATTCTGACAAGTTTGGGGTGCCTTGCTCAGAGGGAAGCATAACCACGAGCTAATGCTGGCCACCGACCTGTTCAGAAAGATCTCAGAAGGAGCCTTTCCATTCATGGCTGCAGGGAATTGCAGGAGCACAACCCACATGGGGCTGTGATTTTGGGGCTGTGGTTTTGGAACTGCTTGCTGGAACCAATGCTTGTGGTGAGTAAGTCCCTTGCGTCAAGGCAGTAACTTGGCATGCTCATTCCTTTCTATGAATATTTTCATCTGGATGAAGGAGACAGTGGCAAAATGATGTGGGCCATTTTGGAATTGAAGTCCTTTCAAATAATGGTGAAAATCAGGTCTTTTAAAATCTGTGATTCCCATGAACATATATGAAATTTGGGCTGCTAAGCTTTCAAAATTTGGATTCCTAAATATCTATATATGATTTTGGAAGTTATTTCTGAGCTTAATAAGCACATGTATACTTCCAAGAATAGGTAAGGCAAAGAAAAGGCAGATACTCTAAAGGAAAAGAAAAAAAGGAGTTGAATGTCTATTTCCAAAGCATGAAATTTTGCTTAACTGTTCTGTTGAAACCTCAATTAACAGCTGAAAAAAAAAAAGTGGCTTTCTTTCCCTCTTTTTGACAAATCTCATTTAACAATTATATAATAGATGAAAGTTCCACAGGGAAACCTAGTCATAAATAGGTTCCCAAATGTAATGGCCAATTTGGCTGTGCTCCTGCTCCTTTCTTGCTTGTTCTTTGGTAGATAGAAAGATCGCTTGCTAAATCTGAATTAATAGTTGTGAAGAAATGTTTATTGACAGAATACTCTTCACACCTGCACAGCAGCAAACCTTGGGTCTTCCTGACCTGCTCATTTTCTAGAAGTAATCAGGATTTAACTGGCTAGATTAATAAAGCAATAATGTCTGTGCACCAATGGGCATCTTCACATGCAGACAGATATACTCATATGCTCTCTGCTTCTCCACACTAATAGTGAAGGCATGCTTTTGCACACACATTTTGGAATTAGCTGTCAGAAAGCTGAGGGTAAGAGGAGCTAGGATAAGAGGAGAGAGGAGAGGTTTGAAGTGGATCAAAGCAGAGTAGCCAGATGCTGCCAGCTGAATATCAGCATGATGGAGACAGAGAGAACTATCATTATATAGGCAACACTGCTCAGTATAAATGTATGTCATTAATTAATAAATTAATTCAAAGGCTGTGTGTTTACTGTGTGAAATAAGTGCTGCTATAGAAGCAGCGGCATATGTCTGAGCATCACTTCACAGGAAATCTCTGTTACTAATGAAGACCCAACACATTGCAAAGGCACACCATTTAACTTCTTAACTTATATATGAATATATATATATATGTATATATATATATATATGCAGGCAACATAAAGAAACTGAATATTTGCATAGTATTGTTGTTATCAGCTTAGTGCCGATGGTTGGCTCTGGGGCTGCATTAAGAAACTTCTCTGTTTCAATGGTTTTACCAAAAGTGAAGCATGGGGAAGGTAGGGAAAAGAGCAGCTCATACAAGCATGAGTTGGCTAAAAGAAAACGTGTTGTGTGGCACGAATGACAACCTGAAATAAGGATGTGAATCTATGTCCAAACAGGTTTCTTCATAGAATGGTTTGGGTTGGAAGGGACCTTTAAGATCATCTAGTTCCAACCCCCTGCTGTAGGCAGGGACACCTCCCTATAGACCAGGCTGCTCACAGCCCCATCCAGCCTGGCCTTGAGTGCTTCCAGGGAGGGGGAACCTCACTAGGCAAACTGTTGCAGTGTCTCACCACACTCACAGCAAATAACTTTTTCCTAGTATCTAGTCTAAATCTACCCTCTTCCAGTTTAAAGTCAGTTCCCCTCATCCTGTTGCTACCTGCCCTTCTAAAAAGTCCCTACCCAGCTTTTCTGTAGACCCCTTCAGGTACTGGAAGGACACTATAAGGTCCCCCCAGAGCCTTCTCTTCTCCAGGCTGAAGAGCCCCAGATCTCTCAGCCTGTCCTCGTAGGGGAGGTGCTTCTTCATCAGTTCAATTGCTGATCTGTTGTATAGTCAGTTTGTTTTCTAATAGAGATTATAAAGAAATGAGCAATGACTACAAATAGTAGAGTAGGTTGGGCGTGAAACCCATGCACTCCAGCTGGGAGAAAGGAATAACTGAAGTGCCAAATGCTTCAAATCCCCTATGTGGGTGCCAGCAGCACCATCCCGACCTGGGCACCCTTTTGGGTTCAGCCTGGAACGCTGCCTTTGCTCCCCACGTACCTGTTTGGGCTCACCTCGCAGGGCACCCGGAGCTTGCGCTGGGGCCGGGGAGGGGCCGGCAGTTCGTTTCGTCCTCCTCCTCTTCCTTCCCCCTCCTCCTCCTCTGCCCCGACAGCATCCTCCTCCTCCTCCTCCTGCCACTCTCCGCTCCCGGCAGCGTGCGGGACGTCTCGGGGCGGGCAGTGGCTCGGGCCGCAGCCCCCCGCACCCGCCGTGCCCCGCAGCATGGCGTGGGGCGAGCTCAGCCTGCGCTGGCTGCGGGAGGGCCGGCAGTCCAGAAAGCTCATCCTGCTCATCGTCTTCATCGCTTTGCTGCTGGACAACATGCTGCTCACCGTGGTCGGTAGGTGGATGGTGGTGGTGCGGGGTTTGTTTGTTTGCCTTTTTCTCCTCTCTCGGTTGATGCCAGAAATAATCTCCGGTGACAGATGTGCTCCCTGAGTGAATGATTTAACACTCTCGATCCAAACAGTGATTTTTTAAAACCATGTCCGGTGTTCCAGGTGCTGCAAACACTGCCATGCACTTTATTTCTCCGTTAGTTGCAGGGTAAGGAGGTACATACAAAGATCTTTATATATATATATATATTATTTTCTTACCAAGATCCACTACTACTTTATAGAATGACGGCCGTATTTTTAGCTCAGCATCTTTTTTTTCCTCCCGTGGTCACGCAACTGAAACAGCAGGCAAGATAACACTGGGCTGCCTGCTTCCTTGCGATAGCTCTCCTTTGCCCAGCGCTGCTCATGAAACGATAGGTTAACGCGAAAGCTATCGGAGTGGGTTTTAAGAAAAGCACTTCTAGGAGGTGGCTGAATGAAGCAATCCGAGTTCTGATCAAAGCTGAAGATGCAGCTATTACTGGCTTCGAGTAACACAGCACCCAGATTCAGGAACCTACTCAAAGGAAGTGCTTGAGCACTTTTCACTGGTAGTTGTATAAGCTCTCATATTCAAAAGTCTGTATTTATGTAGACTTTCAAAAGGGTTGGGAGAAGCTCCAGGGTTGTGGCTTGCAGTGCAGCAGAGCCCCTGGGCTGCAGGCAGTGCCCAGCCCACCCCCAGCTGCAATGCCACTCCTGCACCCTGCTCCTCGGTGTAAGGCTGATGCCACCATGCAGACCTTAACAAAAACTTCACATCTATCCTTAGCAAGTCCATTCTGGATGTTCTTTCTGCATGAATATTCTTTCTTATGAAGTTTCTAGGCATTTCATTACGTATTCATTAATATATGTGCAAGAAGCCCCTACAGTTATTTCAGTGAGTGCAATTAGAACACAGCTACGATCCTAAAGCACACCAAGCAGGTCCCTTCTGGGTGATCTTTTCAAAGTTAAGTTTAGAGAAATGCTGAAAAGTGTAAGCATCAATGCATTAGTACTGACTACTTAACAAAGAAGTGTTAAGATGAGGGTTTCCCTTCTTACGACTGTTACTTACCATTTTTGAGGCTTCTTTTATTAATGTATCTAATTATTTTTTAATATTTTGATTTAATAATAGTTTCAATGCTATTCTCATCTTTTGTGTTTTCACAGTCTGATAAAGTCTAATAAAACACTCACATGCAGCGAGGAGTCTGTTCAGATAAGGGTTTTGATACTTCTCATATTTTTCTTTCTGAATGGTGTCTGTATAGAATATTTAATAAATACAAAACCTGGCAAAAAATAAACATTAATGTGAAAGAACTTTATGCTTTAAATTGCAATTAGGAGTGTAATTTCTCCCATGCGCAGTCCTCTGTTTTAGTACAGTTTCACCCTTGTGAAATCCTTACTGCTGTTCCCGGTAGGAAAGCTTTGTATTTCCTAATCAAGAAGAAAATTTGGTGATTCCATTTGCACATAACCTGATAGTAAGATGCCAATATATTCTATTTGTTTTTCCAGTGCCAATAATTCCCAGTTACCTTTACAGCATCAAACATGAGAAAAATGCAACAGAAGTCCAGACTGCTAAGCCTAACATCATTTCAGCCACAATGGACAATTTTCAGAGCATCTTCTCCTACTATGACAACTCGACGATGCTTACTGGAAATGAGTCTGATAAGGCAGCACCCAGAGAGCAGCAGCACACTCAGACAGCACCAATGATAGTAAATGCGACTGCTGCGCCACCGGACTGCCCGAAGGAAGATAAGGACCTGCTGAATGAAAATGTTCAAGTTGGGTTATTGTTTGCTTCCAAAGCCACAGTGCAGCTGATCACCAACCCCTTCATAGGGCCGCTGACAAACAGGTGAGGCAAACAGTGCTCACGTGTGATTCAGCTGGGGTTTGTTCATCGCTGTTTAAGTCTGGGTGAGGATTTCGAAGCGGTTTTAAGTCGACTGCGGCCCTGACTTACTGCCCTTCTCACCTTATGTAGAGGAATATTTTAGTGAAATACATCCGATAATTGCATCTCCTAACAGCCTGCATCATTTCAAAAATAAATTGGGAAGCACGTGAGCCCTTCAGCACTGTTACACGCTTTTCTTTTTCTCCAGCTCCTGAGTTCTCAGGTTTTTATAGAAACTTTTGCTGAAGAAGTGTTGAAATTTCTTCAGTGCAGTTACACAGGGCCACAAGATACTACAGCTCCTAGTTAGAAGGATTCAGCCCTACGTACTGATGACACTTCTATTACCCCTATACATGGCAGCTGTGATATTAGAACCACAGGCAGGGTTCAGGTCCATCCCTGCCTCCCACAGACCCACAGCTGTGGGTGCACAGTGGTTCCAGATCACCTGAGCTAAGAGCCAAGTGGGAAGTGGTGGAGCCACCATCCCTGCAGGTTTCCAAGACCAGGGTAGATGTGGCTCTGAGGGACGTGGTTAGTGGGCATGGAGGTGACAGGCTGGTGGTTGAACTAGATGATCTTAGTGGTCTTTTCCAAAATTAATGATTCTGTGAAGTTCTCATTGACTTCCATGTCTGCCAAACCCCTCTGAGGCCATGCTCCTCTCCAGGTTCAGTGGACCAGGATGACACCAGAGCAGGAACCAGTCCAACCTTCAGGCTCTTGTCTCTGAATCCTTGCATATAGATGGTAGCTTGAACAAAATGTGTTTGGATGGTACGTTACAGAATATCTATCTGAGCAGGATCACAGAATCATAGAATCATAGGGGTTGGAAGGGACCTCCAGAGATCATCGAGTCCAACCCCCAATCAGCGTTGTAAGCACCAATGTCAGGGACTTTAAAATAACCCATAACAACAAAAAAAATCCAATTGAATATGTTTACATGGAGATTAAAAAGTATTTGTAATATCATTTAAATATTTTGTGTTAATAATTAATTTGATTTTATTGTTAGCATTCTGTCTAATTGACCCCCATGAAGAAGCTGCAGTTCTTCTAGACAGAGATGTTAATCCCTGTAGGGAATAAGCTCCCAATTATATTTAGCCGGGTTACTAATTTTCCTGTTTCTCATTAAGCTATTTCCATAATGAAGATATTTTCCCATCAGAAAACAATACACAGAAGAAATTTGTCCATTTCCTCAGTTGAAAACGCTTTTGTTTAAGTCATCATAGGTTTAAACTTATCATTGGTGGCCATAACCAAACCAACATTCTTTAAGGTGAAATATTTCAGGTTTTGAAGTCAAACTGCCTTTTTTGGATTTGACATGTTAATATATTGTGTGATGGCTAAACTGAGTGCTTAATGCCATTTTGAGAGAGGAGCATCCAACTGAGGGATAAGGAGACGTTTGACTCACAATGTTCAGAATTCCACAGCTGTATTAAATCTGTGGGACTGATATAAACACAAAAGCTTTATATTAGATAGATAGCTTCATTTCTATTTCATTTCACCAAATCTCCTTCAGCATTCCCTCCAAAACAATTTGCCATTACAATACAACTTTTACACAAACACAGCCGCAGCGTAAGGAGCGGATCTAGATTTCCTACACTGCTTTGTGAGGCTATGACATTTCTTCCACGATCAAAGCAGTATAAAAATCAAATCATATTTTCATAATAGTTCTTTAGGTATCTAGGTTTTACCAAGTCCCTGCGTTATGGCCCTATTTATATTTATTTTCTCTGGATTTTGCTATTTGTATCATATTGTCTACAAACTGCCGAACTTGGGAAAAAGAAAGAACACACCCCACATGGCTGGTGGCTCTTTCATTAGTGCAGTCACGTCATGCTGCAGATAGGATCTCTGCATCAGCAAGAGGGCACAAACCCCCCCGATGCCTATCTGTGCCCAGCACTGGAATCTCCCACAGATCTTGGAGCTGGCAGTGGGGCAGATGTTCTTGGGTCTCCTTCTTGTTCCAAGATGTTCTCCCTTCACTGCAGGTGGCACCATTGTCAGTGCTGTGCATGTGGGAGCACTGGTGCTGGCAGCCCTGCAGCCAGGATGTAACCATCCCGTGGGTTTATGCACAGGGATGAAAATTCCCTCCAGTGGCAGGGTCTGCAGGCTCCGTGCCCAGTAAATGGGAAAAGGAACAGTAAGGAGAGCACTCAGCCCTGCGTGGCATGCTGTCCTCTCATCCAGGCAGTGTCCTCATGGCAAAGTGCCCCTAAATTAGATTTAAGGATTACTGGTTTTCTTTTGTGCGTAGTTTGGGTCTTGGTAGCAGCGCCTGCCTTTATTCTGAGAAACGTTTAGTGGGAAACATCAGTTTATGTATTTATCAACTAAGCGTTGGAGCCATTGGCAAAAAGAAAAACACAACAAAACAGCTGTAGAACAGACATTTCCTAAGAACAGTGTGTGTGTTCATTTAAAGGAAGTGTGAAAACTATTATAAATGAAACAGAAGATATCTGAGTTATCATTAGAAAGACTCTGCCACTGATAAGCTGTTAAATGATCATTGTTAATGGCAGAATTTAAGCAAAGTAGAACAGCTTAAGGAGGATGGGTTTCTTTGTTTAAAAACCACTGTGCCCACCCTGTTTCTTAAGGTGTAAGCTTATTTTTAATTAAGCACTCCACCATATTCATAGCTTTTATTTTTCTTTTAAATATAATTCTTCGGGAGCGGCTGAGAGTTTTAAACAAGCATGGAGTTACTGGCTTTAAATATGCACTGGCTTTGAGTGCTTGAGTTTGTATAGGATGGAACAGGGTGTTCCGTTCCATCTTCTTCTAAAACAACTAGAACTGAAGATTTTTAACAGTAACTTCTGAAATTAGTTTAATTCTAGAAGCAAGCTAAAAATGTATCTCTTTTATAGCCGATCTCTTTTGAAGGAACACCAGACACGTCACACACCTGTCTTCATGAACTGGTTTGCAACTCGAGATACACCACCAGCTTCCCTTTGCTCACAGCCCTGGTGGAAGTCCTAGCAAACAGAACACCAGGGCAATGGCTTTGCCACAGGATGTGAATAACACACCTCCCATAGCAGCACTGTCCCAGGGCTGACCCAATGAGACTTTTTTGGCTCAGGTGCACGTTTTGCTTTTGCTTGTAGCGTAACAGATGAGAAACCATGCAAACAACACAGCCATAGCTACAGAGCACTTTTTGAGCAGGACATGCAATCAAGGGGAGTTTGAAGGCTTTTCCTAATCCTTCCAAAGAAGAAATTGGGCACCAGCTTCCTATGACTGATTCACTCCATGATTTTTTCCAAAGCGTTGCTCCTCACTGTGAATTAGTCTGAGAGCCCAGTTGTGCTGGCACTACCACCCACTAGTGTCAATGAGAGTATCAGCTGCCATGCAGCTCTCTCCCTTCATCTTCCAGCCTGAAAAAATACATAGTTTGAACTTCATGCCTATCCATGGCCTCAAAATTCGTCAACAAATGAACAGATGTTTGCATGATAGTTTTTACAGCCAGCTTGACTAAAGATGTGAACTTCTTTGAATGTATGAGAGCATGGCTCGAACCACAAGATATTTATGATGTATAAAAAGAGTGAGGCAGGGGAATAAAAAAACATTTACAACTCCTTATTTACAGCCCAGTTCCCACATAAGCTTTCCTTTGGGTTTTCAGTAGGTGATTGAAATGCCTGAGCACCCATCCGAGCTGGCAGAGCCCCTCTGCCTGCCCAGCATAGAGTGTTGGGATGGAGATCTTGAGGAAAATACTCTTCTTGCTACAGATCCTCCCCCGTCTGCACAGGGGTGAAGTCAATGGCCAGAATACTGGCCCTTGGTACCCGTATCACTAAGCAGTCACAATATTAAAGTCATACATTTGCAATCCCTAATGGATAGGCAATTAGGCTTAATGTTCCACAGCTGCTAACCTGGTCAGTGTAACCTTTATTTGCCTGCTGTACAAAAACTGTCAAGTGGTTTTCTCATGTGGGGTAACCTTGTTAATGAACATAATTCACTTCCAAACAATTCTGCTGTCTGGGGCCAACCAGACAGCACTCGCCTTGCACCAAGGCAAGTAATTTAGGCATTCTTTGTCACCAGCAGCTTTTCCTCTCCCTGCTGTTACTGGTGGCTCTGTTTTTTCAGGAGTCAGACACACCTGTGGGGAGAGCTAGCTGCAGGTGGCCCGCCTGTAATGTGCTCAGCCTGTGGCTAATGCAGATTCTCATGCAGTGTTTTGTTAGGAGCGCCTATGAAAATAACTTGTTAAGGCATGACAGCAAGGAAAAAAGGAGACAAGACAGAGCTTATTGCAGTGGAGCATGCCATATCATGGCAAGAGCAGGACAGGCCAGGGGACACAATCCCTAAACACCTGACTGATGGGGTAGTCCCAGTCTGTTCTCTCTGGCACTGGTCTGTTGGACAGACCAGGGACTGCAGCTGCAGATTTGTGGTCACACAACTGCCAACTATTTAACACTGCTATGTTAGGAGGAGGCAGGACTTGCTAAGATTATGCAGGAAAGGCAATCTTCATATCTCTCTGTCAGCTGCAGGTGGGTAAGAACATTACCTGAGCAAGAATAACCATGACTTCTGGAGGCTCAGCAACCTTGAGCAGGGCAGTGCATCACCTCCAAATTAGGGAGGGAGATTCTAGACAATTTTGACCTTTTCAGAGGACTATGATTTACTTGAGTCAGCACAAACACATTCTGCTGACATTTATACCTTCACATCTTGTATGGTGGACCACATGTACTACAGATTTTGGCTGAGAGAACTAGCTATGCCCACACAGCCTGGTTCTGAGGTGATTCTCTGTGTGAAGGGAAAGGTATGTGTTAGACCTAAGCAATAAAGCATCACAGTCTGCTGGGTAGCAAGAGCAAGTTCTGCCTCCATGGTCCTCTGCTGTGTATTGCTTCACACCTAGTGACTACGTCCAAGATAAAGGAGGAATAATATCCACAGCTGCAAAAACTAAGACTAAAGTTCCAAAAGGCTTTCACTAAGCATTCAAAGTGACATCCAGAATACTTGTTTTCTTACAACTATCAGTAGTTAAGACACTTTCCAAATGTAGGAGGCCTATTGAAAGAGGTGGAATTTGTTTCAACTGGATGGAGGCTGGTCCTTCAGTTAAGGTTACAAGACTACGATAGCCCTTCCATTTATTTAGCTCATTAATGCTTATGGAAGATCTCATAGCTAATGTCTCTTAATCTGCTGATAAAAAAAAAGGATATGGGAATCACTTCAGATGGCATTTGTCTTTAAGCAAATAACCAACTTCAATTCCATGTAATCGTAGGAGTACTGAATTGCTGTCTCACAGTCCTTGTGGCAAGTCAAATTGTTTGATTTCTTTACAGAACTCAGACTTCTTGTCCACAGTGTCCAACCTAGATACCTCTGAGTTGGCTTTGACACACAAAACACCCCTTTGTGATGGAAGAACGAACAGACACAATTTTTGCATTCATCATACCACAGAAAAAGATGATATCATTCACCAACAGCAGTAACTGTGCCTGCAGGTTTTTTTATTCTAAATTTATATCAGTGCTTTCTTTAAGTTAAAAATTCAAAATCAAAGCAATTATGGTTAAACTCTCTTTGTCCTGTTCTATGTCAGCCCATATGGTCCTTACTTCTATAAAAGTTACATCAACAAAATAACAGAAGCTCAGAAGAGTTATGCTCCTATTGCAGAACTACTATCACTAGAAATTGAGAGGGCTGCTATAGACTCTTCCATAATTTCCATGACATAACCAATACTGCCCATATAAAGTCCAATATTGTCACATTACTGGAAAGCTACATTCCAATGAGAGAAGGGTTTCTTTCAGGGATTTCAGATAAAAATTCTGCTTTAGAAAATGAGAAAGCATTTGTAACATGGAGCAATTTGATCATATGGTCCACTATAAATAGTTCAAAACCTGCAAAGAAACTACAAGTCAGGTTTTTGTATCCTTCGCATGTGTGCAATTGCCTAAATTGCTGAAGTCCTCATGTGGTAAAATCTAACTCCAGCTATTAGTGAGACAATTCCAAAGGTGTGAACATTCTTTTTCTTTTTTTTTTTTTCCAGAATAGGCTACCAGATTCCCTTGTTTGCTGGCTTCTGCATCATGTTTGTGTCAACAATCAGTAAGTATCCACTTCTTACTCGGTGTGGTTCAGGTGCAACTTTTAAACAAGTGATCTACAATAGTCATCACTAGGAATTCTTGTTGATACAGAGGAACTGAGTGTAAGAAAAAGTGTAAGAGTGGCTGCTATAGAGATTTGACAAGCATGCTCTTATTGACCTCTCGAAGGAATTCACTGCCTTCCATCCCCCTTGGGCTGGTCCCTTTTTTAGCTCAACCCTCCTCTCAGCTTCCTATGATCTGAGCAGCGCTCACACACTCTTAAACCAATAGAGTTTTCAGTCATGAGGGCTATTTTTCAGGATCCCTAACAACTAGGAATCACAGGGCCTTATCAGAAAGAGAATGTGAGGCCCAAGAATAGAATATTAAAGTCAACAGTATCATAGCGTTGCTTGACATCACCATAGAATGTGCAAACAGGAGCTTAGCCTACAAGTCAGCTGAGATAACGTGTCCACTCCAGATAGCACTGATAAGGCCTCAGCCGCTGGTTTATGTTCACTTTTGGTGTGGCATTTCAAGATGTGACCCAGAGAGAAAGAGTAGAAAGGATCATTAGAAGCCTGTGAGGAATTATTAAAAACTGAGCTTGTTTCAGAAGACAGATTGAAGATGTATCAGAGTGTATCACAAAAAAAAGGAAGGGAATTAACAGTTTCCCACATCCACTACATGTAAGAAATATTATCAAGGAAAAAATTCGTTAAATATTAGGACAGTATTTCTGACAGCAAGGAGAGCAAAGCGATGGAAAAAGATTACCTGATGGTAGATTCAGAAAGCTCTGGATTTTTGGATCATCAGACAGATTCTGAATGAAGATAAGAGTAGTAATTCCAATTTATGGCCAAATGCATTGCACAGCACCAAGCGTGGAACACCACTGTAAAAATCTCACAATTCGTCTTCTCATTGGAAGACACTGCTTTGAGCCTAGGGGCTTGTCTTAGCTCCTGCTTTTCTCAAGTGCTCAGAGGTTTAGGTTGGGCAGCCTTAAAGGCTGGAAAGAAAGGTCTTATTACCTCTGTGTGCAGCTGAATCAGAGCAGGGTGCAATCAGATCCTGAGTAATTAGTTAAAACGACTTGGGTGCTCATATTCTGTGTTACCAGAAGGCTCAGACACCTGAGAACAATTCAACACTGACACCTCCAAATGCAATAAGAGATAATAATGCAGTTAGCATTGAAAGTGACACAAGGCACAGTAAACACCTGACTAAATGGCGCAAAGTTTTCTATTACAGTTTAAAGAAATCAAACTTTTTAACCTAGTTAGAGTTAACCTAATTGTCAAAATTTGCCTCTGTCTTTTCTGTAGTGTTTGCCTTCTCAGGAAGCTACACGTTGCTGTTCATTGCAAGGTCCCTTCAAGGGGTGGGTTCCTCTTGTTCTTCGGTGGCAGGTAAGAGAGCATACAGGAGAATAAAATACAGCTCACTGATCCCAAAGTTCTCAGTAACAGTCATTTCTTAATTGTGTCTTTTTCTGTAGCTTCAATAATCATACAAAGTTACTCAAATTATATCTATTTCACTTAAAAAAAAAAATAAAATCTGCCTCTTTCCTGTGCAGTAGCTCAAAAGCAAATGTCTTTTCAGACTCGTTGGTATTTGGGCTGCAGTAAGGCAGAGTGCTAGGTGAGGTATGCTCTCTGGGGTTTCTGCATGTGTGCCTTCAACGTTTTAAATTCATTTTCAGCCCTTTCAAAGGTCACCAGGAACTTATGTTGGTACGTATCACCGTGGGAATTGTACTTCTGCCTGTGTCTGAAATTTCTGTTACAAAGCGTTGTTCCCAGTGTCTCCTAATTCAGCCTACAGGTTGCCTGTGATAGATGTCCAATGTCAGATCTATTTACTTTTTTTAAATGAACAGGTGAAATGGAGTATGGGTTTTCATTCCAAACGAATTAATCATTTCTGGAACAGAATCTACAGAAAATATGTTTTGTTCATGAATATAAATTTATCTTGAGAGGGGAGGCGAATAGAGCTTCCTCAGGAAGAATTCCCCTGAAAACTCCCCTTGAAAGCTTGTTTAACTTTCAAGACCACACCGCATTATGAGTTGGTTTCTCCTCTCTGGTTTTGAGTCCAAGGGGATGCAGAGGTTCCTCACTGATGGTTTTCTTAAGCCTATGCTCATCCCCTGTGCTATTCTCTGGACTGCAGCACTGGGTGCAATACCCACCCTGTATCTGTGCAGATTTATTCCTATCGAAGCGTAAGCCTTCATCAGCTTTGTATTGCATCCTACTCTTTTCCAGAATAGTTCTCCAAATCTGCACAAATTTGTTGTGAATTCTGATAGCGCTCTCTAACTCGCTCCCCAACATCTCATGTGAGCAATCTGAAGTCAGCCAAAGCTTCCAAAAAGCACATTCATTCAGGACCTCTGCTCTTGGTGCACATGATGGCCGGTATTTACTCAGTGATCACTCATGCAATGTCGTGTTTCCTCTTTCTGGCTCACTGCGTAGCTGTGGACCTTATTTACTGAGTCCTATTAGAGCCTTGATTTGAAAGCAGAGGTAATAATTTCTATAAGAACCCTCCTGTAGCATTCACCTCTGAGTGCCTCACAAAAACAAATGAATTAGGCTTAACATTTCCTTCTCTGAAATGAAGGCTCATCATCAGATGAGCAGGAGCGAGGACAGTGAAGATAAAGGTCAAAAGCACCCTTTAATTTTGGATGTTGATCTTGAAATACTCATTTTGAAAGTAATCAACTGTGCATGATCGTTTATGCTGAGAGCACAGCTTGCAGTGACCTGGGTACAGCTGTCAGTGGGCACCAGACCTCATGCCAGGTACCAGATTTGTGTGCTGATAACAGACTGAACACTTGTAACAGCTTGGTTGTGTCTGGTTGCAAAGCATCATCTAAACACTCTGGAGCAAAGAGAAGGAGGAAGAATCCAGCAAATCAGGGCATCATTAATTTATTTGATTGATATGGTGTAATAGAACATGATATGGGGAGCATCTACGTATGCCAAACTCTCTTCTGCTTCAAGGCAAACTCCATGGGGAGGGGACATAAGCACACATACAAATATGTGTGTATATAGATATATACGTATGTATATTTGTGTATAGAGTTACCTAATGTCTCCTTTGTCTAATGTTCAGTAGGACTGGAAAATGATGACAATAACTTGTAGAACACGGCTGCCTAATTTACACTTTGTTTTGTGATTTAGGGATGGGAATGCTTGCCAGTGTATACACAGATGATGAAGAGAGAGGCAACGCGATGGGAATTGCACTGGGAGGCCTTGCTATGGGAGTATTAGGTCAGTGTCAGGCTCTGTCACTGAGGGAAGCCATAACGATCCCACCTGTGGTCCATGGAAGCATGGGAGAGTCTCACCGAGTGCCATTTTATCATACCATCTCCAGATTAGACTCACAATTCATGCTAAGAATTGTTTCTTACACAGAAGCGTATCTTAGGCAGATAAAGGACAGACAGTAATCTCCGTGGTGCTGGGGTTTTGTCTGGGAGAGCATTTTGGGGTGTGAAGAATACGGTTTCCATAATCGCATAATCAATGAGATTTGTGGGTTTTTCAAATGGAGCCTTTTGGCCCCAGCATGCCAGCAGCCCAAAGGCTTGCAGAGGACACTTGTTCAGGATCACAAACATGGCCTCACCCCTGGCTCCTTCCTTTCCCCCCACAGTGGGCCCACCCTTTGGGAGTATCATGTATGAGTTTGTGGGGAAGAGCTCTCCATTCCTCGTGCTGGCGGCTCTGGCTCTGTTCGATGGAGGTCAGTACCCATGGAGTCCATACGACCCTGTGTGTATGTAGCACACAGCATTAGCTGCTAACCCTCGTCTTGAAGCAGTGTTACAGTATTGATTTCTTTCCACAGCTGTTCAATTGCTTGTTCTGCAGCCATCCAGAGCGCAAGCAGAAGTAAGTATTGCAGTAAAATACTGTAAGCCGTAGCTGACATTTTGCCTTTCCTAATGCCAAGTTTTCATGTGTTTCATAGAGTCAGAAGGGGACGCCATTACTGACACTTATGAAGGACCCATATATCATTATTGCAGCAGGTACCAGGTCTCTTTTATTTATACATACATATATTTAAACCAACTGCAGGCATTATTCCTAGCATCCTGGAAAGCCCGAAGCTAGCTTGGTTTAGCAGTAATGTCATTTGTTGTTTTCATTTATGTGAAGCTCAAAGAACAACATTTTTTGTTTTTAAACTATTATTTAAAAAAATATATTACATTGAAAAATGACACAATTCACTGCATCTCTAGTGGACTGTCTGTCAACCACAAGTGAAAGATGTCTTTATCTTAGGGGTGCTGCAAAAGGGCCAACAGTTTAAGTGTTTTTTCATGCTCTCAATTCAGATACACCAATTTTGTGGTATAAATTCAGATCTAATCTCCTGGGTGTGCGTCACACACTTGACCCGTAATGGTTTGTATTTCCAAAGCGCAAGTGCTTCCTGACTGATTCATGTATCTGAAGCACTCCGTTCGCTTTAGCTGAGCCACGTTTAGCTCAAGCATGCCTGTCTGGGGAAGCTTCAGTCATGGTGCATGGTTTCTATTGGGTTTACCCTGAGTTTGCAGACCGCCAGCTCAGGCTCCCAGCTCTCCCTTTCAGCATGTCCTAAAGACCAAAGTACCTTTGTCACCATGCATATAACTACCTTGACAAGCTCTGGTGATGATTCCTGTCCTAATGAGTAATAGCTGTAATACATGCATGTGTATTTCTAATTACTTTGTGAAGTTTGCTGAGAGCGGGATAGGATCTTTCCTATTTAGCTGCCTCTGTCGGAATGGCATAGATTCCTCTGGATGCAATTCGTTCGGCTTGAAATGTTTTTCCAGCACTGAGCTTCATCTTGGCTGGGTTTGGCTGGGACAGGGCAGCCCCTGGGTGCTTGGCTGGGGTTCCTTGCAGACATGGAGCCTTGCAACAGAGTGGAAAGGTTCCCAACGGATGCAACCCTTTGTCTGCAGGGTAAAGGTGAGCCAAGCAGCTACTGCCTGCCCCAGGAAGGGAGTGAGCAACAGGCCTGCAAGTTCATTGCAGCAATCACAGATACACAGCCTAATTTGGTCTGACAGATTAGAGCAAAGAATGACATCCGTGCTCATTTCATTTTGAACTGCGCAGTGAGGAGCCTGTTCCAAGAGGAATAGTACTTCTCTGACCTCAAGACAACTTAAGCTTCTTTTCTTTTTTCAAAAAGCGACATTTGTAGGAGTCTTTGGGGTAATAAATATTAGAAAGAAAAGTGGGAACACGCATCTGAGGCTGTCAGTTCTAGCAGTGACTTCCAAACTCCTCTGAAAGTTATTTTGTGCAGGATGAGCAGTAAGGACTTGTCCCATGTACAAGAGTTAGGTTCTTTTGAGGAAGAGGGAAAGGAAATCCAAAGCATTAGTGAGGGGTTTGGCACCCTGCACTACAGTTGCAGTGCTCTCCTGAGGGCAGTGGGACATGTGCTGGAGCAGGAAGAAAATGCTACTTGGGCAGAGGAGCTGCAGGCTGTATGGAGTCAGCACTTCTGTCCTTTGCACCTGAGTGACCAAATGTCCTGAGATTCAGAAAAATCTGGAAGCACTTGAAATTCACACAGCTGGGCAAGCTGAGCCATGCCATGCCAAGGCTTTGAGGCTGCTGGCAGTGGGGTCTGTACATAAAGCACCACTCTGTAGGGGACAGGCATCCCTCTGGCTGCTCAGTGGTATTTTTAGGACCAGTACCTCCACATCTCCTCTTCCTTATTCTGGAGTGATGGAGGTACAGGTCACAGACCGTGACTCTTACACAACAGCGCTCCGATTCTGCCTCAGGAGACTGGAGACGAAGACCAGAAGATGGGAGTTTTAGTTCATCATTTGCAGAACATTCAGACCTCATGAACTTTCTAAATGTCACCAGGCTCACTGCAGACTTAGCTTCCCTCCCTTCACAGTATGAATATAGCTTAACCTTTATTGTAGAATTTCTGGGAGAATTGAAATATATAAAAAATTAGTGTGCAGTGATTTTACGTTCTGTTCTTTTTAACATTAACCAACATTTGGTGCATGACAAACAGGACTGCAAAAAGCACAATTTTTTTTGTAAAAGCACTCATTCTCTGCACAGCTTTTTATTCAGAATCAAAATAACTAATTTTTCAGCTTTGTTTTTTTTCCTCTCCTTTTCCTAAGGATCGATCTGCTTTGCAAACATGGCTATTGCAATGCTTGAACCAGCACTACCCATCTGGATGATGGAGACCATGTGTTCGAAAAAATGGCAACTCGGTAAAGTACAGCATGTCATTTTTGTGTGCTGTTATTTATCTGATGGAAGCCTCCATTCTGAATCAGTCATGATGCTGCTCTTATGTGCAGTGGTGCTGCTGCAAAACGCACCATGAGAAGCAGAGCAGCCCCACAGGGCCATGCTGGAGATTTATTGCTAGAGTTCGGTGTTATTGCTGCAACAGAAGTGAGAATCACAAATATCTTATTTGAACTGAGATTCCTAGGGGGAAAATATCCAGTTTAAGAATAATTTTAACCCCTTAGTGATATAAGTAATTGAGTCCTTTATGCTTTGTCCGATTTGTCAGCATTAATTAAAGTTTTTAAGCCACTTAAACTATATCTCAAACTGCAAGGGTTTAAGCAAATGATGATCTTAGGCGGTTTTGAGATCCAATGGTTTGAAGCATGATTTCAAGGAGGTGCAAAGGGTCCTGATTTCAATCAATTAATGTTAATGTGCATAAAGCTAACTCAGAAAATCGCAGCTATGCTTTGGTGTACCACAGTTTATCACTGCATGTGTACATCCCAACCTGCAGGTCTTATTGAACAAACCTTTCCAGGATTTTTCCCAGTTTTCAAGTTCTGCTCTTATATGACCATTTGGTATAAAAGGCTGCACCAGGCCACAGCGAAGGAGATGCAGTTGCACAGGTGAAAAGGTTTCCCCAGCATCACCATTGTAACCCACAAGGATTTCAATCACAGGATATTGCTGTGCTAAAATTACCTTGTGATTTTTCTTATGAATATCAGAGAGATAGGAAGGAAGATGGATAGGCAGGAAATGAGAAAGCCCGTGTTGCCTTGGTGAGGGACAAGGAGCGCACACACTCAGAAGAAATTGTTTGATTGTGTACCATAAAGTCATGGCTGCTTTGTAAATCAGAACTACCTTCCAAGGCTTCCTCCCCCATTGCTCCTTGTCTGGGCTCTGCCCACAGTGTCATGAAGGGCGAGGAAGAGGAGGAAGCCTCGAGCACTGGAACCAGCCTTTAAACCAGTGGTGTTTCCCTGGCGGTGGGGGGAGACCAGCCCTCACCTCAGGCTGGAAGGGCTTTCCTTAGGCCCCCAGTTGCTAAGCATTACATGTAGCCAGTTAGTTATTTGTATTAAAAACCAACTAAATCTTAAAATATATATATATATATATCTTGTTTTTAATGCATCCTTATCTTTAGGTGCTCAGTTTGAGCTGTTGCCTGACCGGCGGCCCAATGGCGGCCTGTAGCACAGGGCACTGAGGTGCTCGCAGGGAGCAAGGCCTGACCTCCATCTTTACACCCGCTGTGCAACCCAGAAATATCCATCGGGGAAAATGAGTGTCTTTGAACTATCTACAGTTAGAAACACTTTTTTTGCAGGTGTCACACTGCTCCTGCATTTCATAGATGATGTCCTGAGATCGTTGCAGCAAACCGGATATTTGATTCCTTGGGCTGCACACAAAGACTCTGTCAGATGTGTTTGCTTAGGAACTGCACTGTCTGGCATTTATTAATTTCTCCTAACACCTCGCTGGAATCATTTTATCAGCAATGTCTCATTCCTATTTTTCAGGCGTTGCGTTTCTTCCTGCCAGTATCTCTTATCTTATCGGGACTAATCTTTTTGGGATACTTGCACACAAAATGGGAAGGTATGCTTAATTTAAAAAATATTAATAATCTTCCAGTGTGTTTGTGCTCCATTTCCAGTGTTTCCGGGGCAGTTTGTTGATGTTGAAAGTTATTAGAAGTTGTTCTACAGTAGCAAAATCATTTTTGGAACATGTTCCACCTTCAGTTTTGTAGGTTTACACGTCAGACGTGGCTCTCAACCAGCCCAAATCATCTCGAGTGCCTTACAGCCACGATCTCTGAGTGATGTTTCTTCTTTTACAGGTGGCTCTGTGCTTTACTAGGAATGCTCATTGTGGGAATAAGCATCTTATGTGTAAGTAGATCATTCATCTTTCAAACAATCCAAATCTCCCTGTGTTCATCTTTGAAGTCATGTTTTACTGTGAGATTTCACTGAGGTTTCTGCCTTCCAGATACTTCACTGAACAACGTGCAGCTAACGGGTTCCAGATCTGAGTGCTTTCAAATCTCAGTGTTTCAATTACTTTGAAGGATGGCTTTTAAAAGAGGAGGATCATCTTTTTTTGAGCTGTCACTCAGCATTTTATTTCTGTTTGTAATGGCGGGTGTCAGTGGTGTAATGGCTCGTATCTGAAGTAGTCCCAAACAAGCCCCAAATTCTAGCGTGCACATCTGTACAAAGTGTGTGCAAGCTGCTCTGAGAATTGCTCTTAGAAAAACAAAACAAACTTCATCAACTAATCAACTGCCTGAAATGTCATTTACAGGTACCATTTGCTAAGAACATCTATGGGCTCATAGCACCCAATTTCGGAGTTGGATTTGCCATTGGTGAGAAAAAATTATACTGCCTTGTTCAGACTGTTGTTTATGTATAAATCAGGATGGTTTTCCTGACATCTGTTGCCCTCCCTCGCAACCAGGAATGGTGGACTCCTCCATGATGCCCATCATGGGCTACCTCGTGGATCTGCGCCATGTGTCGGTCTATGGCAGCGTCTATGCCATAGCCGATGTTGCCTTTTGCATGGGCTTTGCAATAGGTAAGTCTTGCATTTTCCTGCTTATAGCATTCTTGACCACAAAGAGAAACATGCTGTTATGTTGGATGTGAATGCTCCTTGGAGCATCTCTCATTTCAGTGGTACAAGTGGGGAATGCAACTGTACGTGCACATTTTTTTCAATCACTTTGAAAAGTAGAGGAGTTCTAAATGTAAAATTCCTGTTTCAAGTGAATGCTGCAAGTTTTATGGTATTCAGAAAAAGGGTTTAATTTTAAAAGGTCCCTCTGCTGGTGGTGCCATCGCAAAGGCAATTGGATTTCCATGGCTCATGACAATTATAGGGATTGTGGATATCCTCTTTGCTCCTCTGTGCTTTTTCCTTCGAAGTCCACCTGCCAAAGAAGAGAAAATGGTAAGCATAATACCTATATTTAATGTTATTTTTTTCAGGGAAACGAATTATAACTTATTTCTGTATCTTTGCCTGTAACTCCCCAAAACAGGACCAGCACAGTCTATCTAATTCTCATGCAACATTTCTGAAACAACCCTGCCATGTTAGAGCTCTAAGATACACAAAGAAAAGCTTAGTTACGTGCTTCCTGCAATAGATTTGCTGTTCCTATTACATTGGGTCAGGTTCTGCAGTACTATTACTGCCAGAGGCCACCTGCTGCTGTTCTTCACAGGCTTCCCTCTCCTTGGCAAGAAGATGGGATGCTCCAGCAGGGATTACACAGCAGTGCAATTAGTAGGCAGAATTTCCCCAAGGTTAATAAAGCCCGAGTGAGTGCGAGTACAATGTTTTGCTGCAACCTGTTACTGTGGCATGTCCAGCCCCTGGCACACCATCCTTGCTAATGCTGAACAAGGTTGACTTGTGCCCAACACGTACTGGGAAGAACAATACTGTATGTTTCATGTCTTACTATGCATTTATGGCACAGAGGGACATGGTTAGTGGGCATGGTGGAGATGGGGTGATGTTTGGACTAGAAGACCTTAGTGGCCTTTTCCAACCTTAATGATTCTATGACAAAGATCTGAAAGGCAAGAACAGAACCTAGTGTGTGAGCTGTGCAAGCTCTGTACTGTGAGCTTTTCTCACAGTACACACAGAAAAGAAGCTGGTGACTTGCATCTTGCTGAGATGTGGTATGCATGGAGACAGACTTCCAGTGTTGCACATATTTGTGCTGCAGAACCCCAGAGATTCCAGCTAATCATAATGCATTTGTTACTTGTTAGTTCCACCTGATAAAACAGCATTCTTTGTACAAATTGAGATAGAAAGTTCACTTTGCAATTGGTTTGTACTTACAACTCACTTCAGCCCCCTCCAAGGCTGACATCTGTTCTGAAGCATTCATGCTTCATGTCCCTTCTTCAGCTCCATACTCCCTGTCCTTTTGTTCCCACCAACTGCAGCTGCTTCTGGATGAAAAGCAAGCACGAGAGCAGGGGGCTCAAGGGAGACAAGTGGGCTCATTCACCCAGCTCTTAAGTGGTGCTGATCCAATATGAGAGTGCTAAGTTACTGCAGTGGGAAAGCAGCTAGACGGGAGCTGAAATACTGGCTCCATTAAGCCAGGAGAAATGTCCTGGTGCTGTCAAGATCCCACCTCATACATCTAAGGACACATAAACTGAATTTACTGTAATAAAAAATCAATTTACTTTCTGCTGTTGTGGAAGAGAGTGAATCACAGCCACAACTGAGTGCAACGCAGGAACACTAACATTCACCTCTTTTCTTTCAGGCGATACTCATGGATCACAACTGTCCTGTTAAAACAAAAATGTATACTCAGAACAACATCCAGTCCTATCCCATAGGTGATGAAGAAGAATATGAAAGCGATGAGTAACGTTAAAAGCCATATATTATATTTTGGTGTACAAAATGCAGTGTTTCATGTGAAACATCTCATCCAGAAGTATGTTTTAGTTGTACTGTAGAGTTAATAGTAGAATGGTCAAAAACCAAAGGTATATTATTCATCTCCCATGGTTATAAAGTCAACTGCTAACTGCCTTATAAGGAGGGAAAAAAAAAAGCTTTTATAGAGAATTTGTATAGTGTTCACCTCTGTGTATTTTATTTCACTGAATATTACACAGTATATTTTTGATTAAATGTGTAGTATAAATCTGTATAAACGTGTGAATTTAAACTGTTTGCTTTATAAAGTCAGCTCATCACAATACTTCATGTTCTGTTTAGACTCGTAAGTGAACCCAGCTCTTGCCAATAACTTCTTTAAATTACTCAGCAGATTCTGGAACTAAGAGTTTAGATGTGGCAAGGAGTTGTGTTTGTCGAAGGCGCAACTTCTCCCCTCATTTCCAAAGTGAGCTCTACCTGACTGCCTGAGGGACACTGGGGAAAAAGAAAACATTTCAGATGGATGAGGGTCTCTCCATTTAGTCAGTACAATGTAATGAAGTTTTAACCAGCTAAGCAGCTGTGCACAACAAAGCCCCCAAACAAACACACAGCACTGGGTAAACAAGTATGTCTGAATGTACGCAGTTCCTTTCCCTTAAAAGGGAATAAGAACTGCATGAAGGTCCTGTTTTATATTCCCATCTTTTGGATTTTATTTTTCGCATCTCAACTTCAGCTTAGCTTTACTGTAAGTGAGTGGCTAAGGAAAGCTGCAGGACCTCAGTATTTAGTCTCAGCACGTACTGGATGTAAGCTGGCAACCCGAGCAGTTCAAACAAAACTATTTTATGTAAATATGTATGCAAATGCATATATTTATTTTTCCAAAAGGAAGTAAAACCATCAACTTTGCTAAAGATAATAAAGATGTAGGTACCAGTCTAATAGAGGAACAGCACTAGATGGTCTCTGTCTGTGAAGAGAGAAAATTCAGCTTTGAAAGAAAGCATTTAACATAACACACAATGTCCTTATCAACTGTGGTGTCTTTTTATTTGTATAATTAAAATATGGATGTGCCTTCTTTCCTGTACTTGCAGATGTTTTATGTACTGCAGCATAGATACTATGTTTACATATAGTTTTGTAAAGTGTATATATAAATGGTCAGAAAACATGAAAATAGTGGATCAGATTTCAACTATTGCTTTGTCAATAATTATGCAGTCAGACCACGTTAAAATAAAGGTATCTAAAATAAGTTAACGATCTATTGTAATAAAGGACAAAATTACTCCCCCGCCCTTCAGCGCTGGCCCCATGCATTGTGATCTCTTGTAAAGTATGAAGAACAACAACACTGAATTAATTCAAGCCCTGGGAAAGCACTCCTCATTTCTAGCCCATTTATGACTCCAGGTCATAAATACACAGCTTGTTTAAACAACAATATCTTCCAAAACCAACCGCCCCGTCACCTGACTGCTGATCTGAGGCTTGACTTCTATGAAATGGGTAAGGACTAAATGTGCATTGCCAGGATAAGCCCTCATACATCGTGCCACAAGAGTGTTTAAGTAAGAGGGAATGAACGTTCTGAGAGAACAACGGGAGAGGCTTGAACAGCGTGAAAGGATAAGTGATACATGCTGTAGTTGATTTGAAAATCCACTTAACAGTTTTATAAGGGTGCATTTTCTATTGCGTTCTTGTAAATACGTAACAGATGGAGAATCTTCCTTCAAAGCTGAGAGGTCCTGGAGACAGACAGCAACAGAGTACAGAGCGTGGTTCTGCAGCATGCTGAGTATTTCACTGCCACCAAGAGACAGTTGTGCGTATCGATGGCTATTTACATTTGGTTCGTGTTCTTATTTCACAGAGCATTTGGATGATCACAGTTTTGCACTGCGAATTGTGCTCTGCTTTTGTCACCAAACAGCAGGCAGCTCATGGTCATCCTGCATGTTGGATTTTCTGAGGATTGGAGGAATAAGTGAATATTATCAGCCAGTAACCAAGCGCTCTCTTTGCTGAGAGCCGGTGCAGCCACAGAAACACAGAGTAGAAAACATTCTGTCCTGCAAAAATTTGGGCTTCTCCCATATTTTGTATATGTTTTCCTCCCCCTACTCTGTCCTCTCCTGAGGTTGTGAACTTCCACGCACAATTTACTTCAAATATGGGGAATTAGAATGAAAATTGGAATGATCAGACAAAAATGAGTAAGCAGTAAGGGCTTCTTTAGTCATACGTCAACGTTTTCTAAAGGACAGGACAAAGCAGAAGAATTTTTCTTAGCCCTTCTCCCCCTCCCAATCCAACTCCACTGGCAGCAACTATCACCAATAACTGAGCAGCAAAAACAAAAACAAATTAACACCACATTCTTTGCATTTTACAATGTTTTCTAGCTACACACAACCAATCAACTGGAATCACCATTTTGAACCTGCCTATTACTAAACTGCACAGAAGAAAAATAAACGCATATCCAAATACAAAGAACGCATAAAAGCCCAATTAATTCAGCACTCAGTAATTTTATTTAATGCAAAATGTGTTTCTCCCAAAGATACTTTCCTTCTCAAGTAGTGGCTTTAGAAGATGAGCTACTGCAACTACAAACGTTTAAAAAGAATACTAAGACGATGCAAAGAAGATGATAATTTAGCAAAACTATTTTATTAAAGCTTGTTCTCATGATAAAATAATAGCCAACAAAATCATATTAGGCAGTTTCTGCAAATGTGTGTAGCTGCCACCTATGGGATATCATTAAGTCAAGATATTCTTGTTTTCTGTGGTATTCTTTATTTTCAGCTATTTACAATCAAGCACGAAGCAAGGATTACATCAGGAATGTAGTATTACACTTTTTCCCCCTCAAGATTTAGCATTTATTTTAATTAATGCCAGATAGGAATTTATGTTTTCCTCCTTATCACTAAAATACAACTATTTTGCCCTTTTCCCATTCGGTATGTTTAAAAATATTGCACTACGTTTAATCTCTCTTACAATCATCATCAGCAACACTATACAAGGAAAACTATATCCAGCTTTTCTTACCCACTGTATTTCACAGGTAAACGTGAAACCTTGAATGCATTTTTGAAATCAGTATTTGCATTGTTTTCACAGCTCCTTCATGTGTACCAGGGTTTAAGTGAAGTACTTGGATATATTTGAGAACTTCTATAGTAGTCCATAAGAGCAAACACTGATGGAGATTTAATGCAGATCACCACCAATGGTAAGCCTCTGAGAAAATGGAGTGGGAAAGTCTTAATACGCATCTCAAGCAAGTATAGGTTAAACAACTTTTAGTCAATAAGGGAAGCTAATTTTGTGCGATTATTTGCTGAAGCTTAATTTCTGAAGTGTGACACATGCCTACTGCAGCACGGATAGTGTTTTCCATACATCAGCTAAATAATTATCAACCGCCCGGAACTCACAAAGAAAGTGCAAGTAGTTGCATGAGTGGAAGTTAACTGTTTTGTTTAGGAGTACAAGTACGCCTTTCCATCTCGAAAAAAATCACTGCTTCTTCATTTTGCCCGTCACAAAATAAACCGAGAACAAAATTGAGTGGAGAGCTACATTATACACTGCCTGAAAACTTAAGTTATTTCTTTTACCACTTTAGAATCCACTCCCACAAAGGCATTTTCTACTACAGTGATAATGACACCGGTACCTAACGCAGTACCTAAAATAAAGATGATATTTTATATGGCATTTCTATACACAGAAGATGAAGCTTAAGTCATGTTTACAGGAAATAAATAAGAACAACGGCCTCAGCCAGGTGATGCTAAGATCCACAATTTACACGTAGCACAAGACCAGATAGTTCTTTTCAAAAGCTGCTGGCCAAAATTATTCTTCTCTACTGGACTCACTTATTTTGCCTTAACTAAAACGTGGTATATACACTATACGACATTCTTCTGAAGAAGGTGATCCTTCTGCTCAGACTGCCTCTTCTGTCTGAGAAGCTGAATGCAATTTACCACTATATGATTGCTCAAAAGCACCGAAAGACAAGGTTCAGGCATTATGTCGCCACTGCTTATTCTGTACCTTAGGCTTTCTGAAATGATAAATATTAAAATAGCAACATATTAAAACTTTTGAAATTAAAACTGTCATTGACACCTTAATAGACTGCAATGAAACCTCCAGCTCTTGCAAAACACGATCTTCCTTTATCAGCTTTTCAGATATATACCAACACTTGAAGACAACTTTGTTCCAGAAGGCAACCAGACTCTTTCATCTCAAAAACACTCCCAGTTCAATTACTGGGAGATGGTGGTACGTCCTTTAACATTATTAAATCAGGATATAACGTCCCAAAGTTGCAAGGAGGCATTTTCTTGCATAGCATTGCTATGAATGATATTAAGAACTATGACAAGTTCTTGTATTTAACAAAAGCATGGAAAATAAGCGACCTGATGCTCAATCACTCTAACAAGTATTAATAACAGACACGAAAAAAAGATGCTTTGTTTTCGTGATATGTTTGGCAAGAAATACACAACTGCCTAGGAGACAGAAAATAACCGCAATCAAAATCATAAAGCCTGGTCCCTCAGAGATTTCTGTGTCAGTCATCAGCTTAGGCATGCAACAAGCTTTTCTTTTCATCATACAACAGAAAAATGGAAACTAAACATTTCAAAAAATCCTGATAGTTTCTTGTTGAAATCATTAGCTCAAAAAAAAAAAAGAGAGGGGGGTCTGGGAGTGGGGGGACAAGTAATCTAACAGGGACACCGCACAGTAATATGAAATGGTAAGGCTACAAAATTAGAAAAAACGAAAATAAGTTATTAAAAATAAATTTCCAATATAAACCCCAAAATGCAGTTTTAACCAGCTAGTTTAATAAAACGATGGTGCTGTAGCTGGAGAAGAGCCGTTACCAGCTGTACTCTTACATAGGCAAATAACCGTGGAGAAGCAGGTGTGTTATACCAGCGTTTTAATTCGTTCTGTATGTTTGTGATTAAGTGCAAAGCATTCGTTTAAGTCCGGTCCTTCAAAGGCTAAACATGTGAATATCAGTCTACTGACTGAGGTGGATCAACTGATTCATCTGATATGATGTTGAATGTTGGAGCCTCTGTCAGACCGATATCTTCATTATCCACTTCTTCTGCTATACTGGCTTCCTCTGAATCTTTAGTCACTCTTTTAGACTGTCGCTCTGAGGACATGCTCTCCAAAGACTCTATATCCTCAATGCCTGCTCTGTAGTGGATCATCAGCAGTGTAAGGGCTTGCAGTCTTTCACCTGATTTAGCCAGCGCAGCAGAAATCAATGCTTTTTTCCTTGCCTCAGTTGCCTCTTTTTCTTCTTTAACAAGTGAATTGTTATTTTCCAGCTCCTGGTCTATTTCGTTCTGCAACTTATCCAACATAAACTCTAATTTCTGAAAACGTTCCTCTGTGGGTAGACTTCTGTAGAGATCACGCCCAATTTCTTTAACTGCAATGAAGACACTGTCATCTAGACCACCCTCCTTTCTGACCAGTTTTATCCCACTACCTGATGCACGTTTTGAAGGACTACTTGGACCACTAATTTCAGTATCGCTACTTTCATTATCAGAAGTGTTTGGTGTGTGCTTTGGTGAAGGCTCTACAATCTCTGTTCCCTGCTCAGAAAGGCGAGCTTTGGGGACTTGACGGAGGTTTAACAAACGAGTGCTTGTATTGATGATATGCCTGGTCAAACCTGCAGTCCTGTTAGCAGATTTAGACTCTGAATCAACACGAACGGATACAGCTTGAGAAGTTTCCTGTCCTTCTGCTCTACAACCTCCTGCAGTTCGATCATGTCGCTTTTCAGCTCCTACACAGAAGGGTGTTTCAGCTAGACATTTTTCTTGACATTTTTTATGGCAAACATAAGCACAGAGCATGCACTGTGAAGCTGCTTTAGTCCATACCTTTTTTTTGCAGTAATCACACCAGGTTGGATTCTGAAACTGAGTATCTTGAAAGTTATGCTTGTTCTCAGTAAGAACAATTTGTCCCAAGTAAGGATCCTCTTTCTGAAGCACATTAACTTCTTCTTCCAAATGGCATTCCTTTTCTTTCTCCAACAGAAAATTCGAATCATCTGCTTCACCTTCTTTAAAATATTTAAAGTGTAAAGCTATATCACCATAGCAGAACTTTTCATTGAATCCCTTATGGGTTGTCAAATTCCGCAATGCCGTTCTAGTGACTGCTGCTTTAGGTGCAGGAGCACTCAATTTAAATGTTCTAACATATTCCATTGATGATGTAGCTATACAGTCTAAAGCAATTTCTTCAAGTTTTATGCTTGCATATCCTAAGCAGATAAAACCACCTGCTTTGAAAGGGTCTCTGCACCACAGTGCAACATTAAGGTATTTATGGGATCCTTCTACTTCAAATAGACAGGAGGATGTTCTTGTCTTTGGCCATCGACCCTGTCGGACTCGATATGGAATTTCTGGTGATTCCCAAGTTCGATGATCATCTCCACCATCTTTGTGACCACGTGCATTTTCTGAAATTCCATCTTTTAATGCATCTTGTTTTGGTATTGTTGCTACTTTTGATAATGTGGGGTCTTCTGTTTGATCATTATTCTTTACTACTTTCTCTGTACATTTATCTCCATTACCTGAAGATGGAAGTGGCCTCTCTGTTTTTTCAGAAGATACACCTCCAGTTTCCAACAGATTTTGAGTTTCATTAGTAGGGAAAGTAGGCCTGATTTGTGGTCTAGGTGGTACAGGAGGCTTAGCACCAGAACCTTGTGACTGCTTACCCGATAGCTGCGGTGCATCTGAACTCTCAGAGGTTTTGGGTGTTGCCAGTTTGGCTCCATCTTTTTGTTGCATTTTAGTTGTTGTCTGATAATTTCCTAAATGCAGTTTTCGATTCAGAATTGGAGATATGGTTCCAAGTGGTTTAGCAGCAAGAATTACTACTGAACGTTTGGGACTTGGAGTTGTTGGCATATCTTCTTTTTGATCAGGTGATTCACACGCTAAGTCCTCGAATTCTGAATCAAAATCTCTGCTGTCAACATCAGCTGATACACTAACTTGGTCATCTTCTTGCTGTGTCAAGAAAGCAGTGTCTTCCAATTGTCCAAATCCATCCTGTAGTGCTGAACCATGCTGATTATACCCAACAGGCCTTTCATAAAAAACTAAGACTTTGTCCCCAGCCTGCCTAATAAGCTTCAACACTTGGACAGTTGATGTGATTTTAACACCTATAAAAAAAGATAAAAATGTTAAATTTGAAAATATGATAATAATGTTAAAAAAAAAGTCCAAAAATGTCTACACATACTTTTAGAGCTTTAACAGTGAGCAACAGAATTATCACTAAGAGGAAGTCAAGTGATTATGACAAAAGAGCTAAATTGAAATTTAACAGCTGGATCCCTCTAATTTTATCCATACAAATATGTCATTTCAGGAGTTGGATGATACTAACATGCACAGTTCAATTTTCTGTTTTTTTTTAAAACACTTTTTGGGTAGTTAACATATATTTACATTGAAATGTTTATTCACCTTTATGTTGGCTTCTACCCAGCAAATAGTAAATAAATATGCAAGAGAAATGATCGAGTCAATAAACATAAGTGCTTGGATTTATTAAGTGATTAGGCATGTGTAATTGTTGAGAACAGCAGTCTAATTGAACTCTTAAGTGGAAATGCCCTTCCTGTTTGCAAGACAAGGCTTATTTTGAAAGCTGACATATTACTCACTGCCAATGGCTAGGAGTCTGTCACCCCTCTGTAGATCAGCAGCTGCTGCAGGTGAGTTTGGCGTAACTGTTTCAATAACAACATGTCCTGCATCATCCTCCTTGGACTGCACAAGGCGGAGCGTGAGGCCAACGCTTTGCAGATTCCCTTTCACTAGCTCTGCCTAGAGAGAGGAAAATTAAAAGTTAGACTATGGCGACTGAACGGACTGTAAGGACTCATGGTTACTAATGGGCTTGCTGAACTGAAATTATACAACTGATGCTGTGATAGCAATCACTTTGTATACACTACATGTGTGTTATAAAACCCATTACTACCAGTATCTCTTCAGCAGTCGACACAAGAAGTATCTGGAGTGAGAAGGCTATTGTGGTCCATGTGTGTTACTAAAACTCATACAAAAGAAACCCGAGGCAAATTTAAACACCTACTAGTCTAAGAAGTTTTCTGAAAGGCCAAGAACAATTTCCTCATGTTTATCTTCCTTGACAAGGTAAACACAAGATAAATTTCAATTGCAATCTCAAATAATTCTTAAAATAATGTCTGAGGCACAATCTCTGTAATAGAGTTCCACCTTGACCATTCACACACAGACTTCCAAGTTAAGAGATCCTTACTGAAAAATACATTAAGGTTGTGACCAATTGTTTATGTGCTTCAATAGCTGAGATTTTTGTCAATCTTAATACAGACAGTTCTTAAAGAATAAAGTACATTTTTTTTCCCCTAAAGGATATACCTTTCAGACTCTTCTAAATGACTGCCTACTATCAGTCTGCTGAAGTGTATTCTGTTTATTTGAAAGAGAAGAACTTGCAGACTGTGACTCAACTCCACGGGGATAAATTTAATTTGCTTTTTTAAATTATTTTTACTATTATTATTATTATTATTATTCCCAAGCTCAGAGACAGATACTGTTTGTAGAAAGTTTCCTACATAGGCTTTCTATTTGGTTTCAATTTACTGAGTTCAGGTAGGCAGCCTTCTCCATCCTTCTGTATTTACTTGTTGCTATTCAATTGTCTATGTTTGCACCGATCCTCCACTTTTGAGGATGTGCTCACTTGCTTAGTTTTGTGCAGTGGCATTTCACAGATGAAATGAATTACCTACATTAGGGTAAGTGAACCCTTAGCTGTATAGCCCTCATTCCTTGGCTATAATCCTAAAAGAACCTTTTGTTAATTGTTTACTTCTTTACAAAGGTAGAATTGCTACCCGATTAACAGAATGCACAATATCAACATTGAGTTTAAAGCAAACCTGCATTAACTTTCTAAGTTCTGTCACTTAATTTCTGCATTTCCCACTCTCACAAGAGATGCTCTCTCTCAAACTTTGTTAACCTGCGAGTGCCAGTAACATATGCATGAATAACAAGACGTAACATAAGCTTAATTGCATTTCCAAGACTCAAGGTTCTTCTATAACACAAAAAGTCCCTTGCAGAAGCAAATGGTATTTTTTGGTTTGTTTGGGGTGTTTTTTTTTAGGTCATTCCCATTTAAAGGAAACTGATATGCAATATACTAACTCAAAAAATGCTACAAAGCATAGAAGAGTTAAAAATTACAAACATCTGTGGAAGAGAAACTTTTAAAACTAAAAAATATTAGTCTTCAGTTACAATTAATGCAAGCACTAGTTTAATATTTCGACTGTCAAGAACACAAATTAGACAAATTTGCTCTAACAGCAAACCTGCAACAAAAATTCCTTCAACAGTCAGTCTCTCTATGCAACGTACCTCTGCATATTACCAGCAGATGAGGAGGCCATCACTTCTGGGATTTGCCACAGACTCTGAAGTACTTAACTCTCTCTTTTACTGTAGCAACTCCTTTGAAAGTCCTGCTCTAAGTTTAGATTGGAAAAGAACTTCCAGATCTTCGTGTTTGAAAAGATAATGAAGCTATGATCACGAAGATAAGAAAGAGAACTTCCGCTTCAGGAACGCTAACAAGCAAGAACATTAAACAGACCAGAAAGCAAAACTACACGCATTTTTTTGCTCTACTTTTCATTATCCCACTAAAGTACAGAGCCATTACTGAGAGAATTTTAAGAAATAAACTGATCTCTAGACAGACTGGTGGAGAAAAAAAAAAAACAGGGTAATTCTGCTCTTAACATTAAGTTATTTATGCAATACAGTTAGGCTCCTTTATGGAGATATCTTTTGATGTATTTTGATATATTGGATATGTTTTGATGATATATAGTTTCTTCCTAAGTCTTAAAAAGGCTTGGATCTTCACCTCCAGAACTGGAGTTAGTAAATAAGACATGACAGGAAGTCAGATGAATCCCAATTAATGTTGTGTCATTACAAACACACACTGCTCTAAGCTTGCTTGATGGCCACCATAATATTTTTGTAGGAGCGACATCATCAAAATCTGCCTTCCCTTACATTTCCTCATCCTTTCAAAGAGCAGCACAGAGAAGTGATGGCCTTTCAAAAGGCTTGCTCTTCAGAAAGTCAGAAAGTAATAAGCTCTCTTCAATAAAGAGCATCCAAGGGAAAAAAGTCTTGCAACACCCAGCACCTGAAAAAGGCAGTGAGGACCTCTAATCACTGCTGGTACCTACAACTCGTGGCAGACTGCATGATGAGCAGAACTTGGGAGAAAAAGGCATACTTAGATGGTAAAAGGAAAAAAAAAAAAAGTTACCAAAACCTCCTTCTTATAGTTTGTCAATATAGATCCTTATACTTTTAAGCTTCATTTGAATTCAAGGGCTTCTTTGAGCAGCTCTCAACAGTGGTCTGACATAGCAATGCAAATACTCTGCTTTAAGAGAGGAGAAACCTCAGAGGTGATTTCCAGCATTTCACTCTTCCCTCTTCCCCCAAGGCCAGACCACATAAAAGCAGCCAAGGACAGCTGGGACCCAAAGACACTTAGGTATCTCAGCACATTTGGCTTCCATGCAGGGACACCAACTGCTTATTACAATGTGCATATCACTTATGGCGAGGAGATGCGCAATATCCTAACGGTATCTGAGGGAAAAGCTGGAAGGAGAAGGCCTTTGAACATAGCAAGCAAAGTTCATCTCAACATTTTATGAACTTTGGCACAGTCACAAGCTTTCTCACGGAGTAGATCAGTTTAATGTATCGATCCAAACCAGATGAACAGTGTTCTTGATTTTTCTTTTTTTCCTTTCTGACAATTCCCAGTTTCACCAAATGCCAACACCCCTCCAGCTAGCTGCAAGCACAGCTCAGTGCTGCTTCAAGCTTTTTGGAACACACCTTTGTTCACTTTGGAACACCCAGCAGCATCTTTGTGCACCAAGCATGGCTGTGTTATACCTCAAATAAACCATAAGCAGCATGAAAAACGCAGTATCTACTGGAAACTGGAACATCAGAAGCTAAAAGTCAGGTAAATAACAGAGCACGTATTAGAGAATTGCTGATAATGAAAGGACAATTATTACAAAGGAAACTTGCTCCAAGGGAGAAAAATTAACAGCAGTGTTTCAGAGAAACAAGTTTTAAACAATTAGCTACATCATATTGAATCAGATTTACTTTGATTTAATAGCTGCTAGTTCCTGCAAACCTTCCACTGCAGTTGCTCCCACTGCAAGATCAAGTAGATAAAATGACATACTTGTTAGTGAAAGACAGGCAAAGTAATTTATATTGGAAGTGTTAGAACTGAATTATGTCATACAATTTGGGTATGTATTTTTAATTAAATGTAAGCATTCCCCAGACTCTTTACGATAACATTAAGATGCTGTGGAACACGAACGACTACCTCAGAGCTGAAGAGTAATTTCCTCAGTGTTTTATTATTCAAGTACGAAAATGAGAAGAAGATTACCACTCACTTTAAAATTAATAAAACTGTTTGATGCACAGCTGTGGATGCCTGACTTTTAGAGAACAAAGTATATAAGCATTGATTTCATGCTAAAGGCTTCAGTTCATTTATATGCATAAGTGCGTATGAAGAGCTGATCTGGGGCATAACTCCTCCAATACTTTGTTCTGTAATGGAAGTACGCTCTGGAAATACAATGCAGCAGAGAATTTTGTTGTATCTCATAGCTTCACCCTACCTCAGTCTCCTCATTTTGAAAGCCAAAGAGATGTCCATGAAAGTCATCTTTAAACACATCGATATTGAACTTCACAGCATTATAGCTGAATGTTTGTAGAACGGTTCAAATAGGATGCAGATTTAATCTCCAAATGCCTCCTAAAAATACCAGTTTGAAAGTGTTTGCAAATGCAAAGGGATGATAAACATGTCTCTCATAGGAGCCTACCTACATGCTACAGATAGAAGTGTGATGCCATCTCATTTACTATTTGATTCCAAAACTTCACCTCTGTACCTTTTAGATACAGGGGTAAAAATATCATCAATATATTGTAGTGATGAGACCACATTAAGTTAGCATTAGATAGAACACTTTCATTCTGAATTTCTAAGATGACATAATAATATACATCAAAAAATACTGACTATAATTTTGAACACCAAGAAATGCTTCATCACCTAAACATGACACAAGAAATCTTATCTTACTGATTTACATCAACTAAAGATTACTACTTTTACAAACATTTTTTGCTCATTATCAGTGGCACATAACATGCTGCATATGTCACTGACACATCACTTTCTATGCCGTATTGCAGATAAAAGCTTAACTTTTTCCAACTCACGAGAGTTACTACAAAGGATCTTGTGTATTCCTGGAAGGATGCTCTAACGTGTTCGGGGGAAAAAGTAGAGTTAAGTGCCTATAAAGTATTACAGAGATCCCTTCACATTATGAGGCAAGGAAGGAATATTTCATGTCAAAAAAAATAACATTAAAGAACAGAACTGGGAAGCAGTTGCTTCTATTCAGAAGACTCATATTTATACTATTAAAAAAAGTTTCTGGCATATAATCTGTCAAATACGGACTTTTACATTCCTGCTTTTTCAGCCCTATAATGACAGATTTCAATAGCATGACCTACATGGGGAATTGATTGCTAGCTTACTTATACGGACTGCATCAGACAGTGATAGGAAGCAGGGATCACCAAACTCATGAAACATTCCTCAGAAACTCCAGACTCAGAAGGAAAAAAGGCAACGTTCTGAATGTTTAGAGAGGATTTCAATCTAAGCACGAACTGTCTGATGTGGATATTGACCAAGGAATCCATGATGACAGACTCTAATTTCCCAGGCATCGAGACAAATCTCAACAACAGAAAGAGGAGAAAGTTTGCTGAGCATTTGAGAGTTAGCCTTGTTTTATGAATGCTTAAATAGCTCAGTAGTCAATACAGTATGCATTGATCATCAACAATTATAACCTAGGTTCACTACTATCACGTTATGTGCCTGTAAATGTACTGATGTACACAGTTGCATGGATATTAATAAAAAGATTTCTTCAGAAACTGGCAGCTTAGGCTGGAACTTCCAAGTGAGCCTCCGGGTAGTAATGCATTCTAACATACAGCAAAACAAATACAAAATCCAGTACAACACAACTGAGTGACACACAGGAACTACACAGCCATTTCAAACTGTTCACCTGTTTGTTTCTGCTTTTCTAAGCTGAGACCAATTCCAGCAGTCAGCCCGTCCTATGCATGACCTGTACTCCACTTCTCCCTTTCTTCTCCCCTCCACTCAAAGCAGTTTATATATTTGAAGGCAAACAGCTTTGCCTTCATAAGAATCAGTACCTCTGCTGGTATCTGGAAATGCCCAGGGAACAAAAAGCTCTTCCCATCTCCTGTGACTATGCCACAGAATGAATACGCTGGCATTAACTGTATTAACCTGTATTCTGATATTGATACAGCTGCACAGGAGGAATTATCCCACTCTAAAGACTACTTAGATTTAGCACAGGGTAAGTTGTCACTGGTCTGAATTATTCAGGTATATCGATATCACAGTCCTGTAGAGCAGCACGTCCTACATTCAATTGCTTTGACAGCGTGGATCTAGGATTTGTACTGTTTTCCTCTTTCTCTTCTTGACCATTTCAAATATCCTTAAGTATAACACAGAATTTTATCCAAGCTGCTAAGAATAACATCAGTCACAGAAAACAGGTATCAATGGCTTGCCAGAATTAATAGCTAACTGATTAATTAATGGACAACTCTGAACAAATCTCAGGAAATACAAAGAGGTTGGAAGTGCTGATGGAAAATTCTGCAAAGTGAAAACGTTTACACAAACTGAAAGCACTGTCTGAAAAATAAGGGCTTCAGAGCAAAAGTCACTTATACTGGAAGCAATTTTCATGGGACAATTTCCTAAGAACAGATGTGATTTTTAAATAAAGTATGTGCCACAGTAAAAAAAAATGAAATAACATCATCAATAAAGGAACCTGTACAGCAAACGTGTCACAAAGAGAGATGGGGGTTACCAGCAGTGGAATCACTGCACGACAGTAGCCAACTTTGCTTTTTGTGGAGCATCAGAAACAACTGAAAGAGTTCTCATGGTGACTGAAACAGTGAAAAGAGCCTTTGCTGGTAATAATCCTGGCTCTGCGAATCACAGTCTGTGCACATGGATAGATACACAATTGCATCAAACTAAGGCTGCAACGCAGTCTACATTTTTCTTTAGGGAAGAAAATAGATTTATTCATTTAGTTATTTATTTTTACTAGTCCTGTTAGATAGAAAGTCAGTGGGCTTCACTATTTTTTGTTCTACATCACCTCTTTTAAATTGTGACTTATGCGTGTGTCTGACTTTACCATCACACGCTATTTGTCTGGAATCACAGTGACAATTCATGACAGTAAAGTTAAACAGCTGCATGCCTACCCAATGAGAACTGAAAACATTTGTCAGCAGCAAGGAACAGAACAAGCTAGGTACTGCACAAAGCAAGAAGCTACGTGTTATTTTCCCCCAGCTCTTGTGATGCATTGCAGGTACTCTTTCCCTGAACCAACACTAAGCTGTACTTGCTGATCACACAGAGAAGCGGGCAGGCTACGTGACACGCAAACAGTGAGCTGTTTAGCAATTATGTATTGCTGAGGCGTTCTCACTAACCAGTAATTACATGAGCTGAATGGAGGAGTTAAAGACAAACAAGGAGTTGGAAAACCTGCATTTAACTTGGAAGCGTCAGAGGCAGGTACAATGCTGGCCTTCGGTTTTACGCGCAGCGCTTCAACACCGACGTAGCTCTTCTCTAAGTGCTCTGGCTCACTGACATCCTTTTACTCGTTATTAAGCCCAACTGTGGTGTCTTTCTTTGGCCCAGAAAAAAAAATGGAAAAGATTGATTTTTCCAAATCTTGCATCACCTTTGATAGAAAAAAGGCTTCCTCCAGTATTGCTTCAGGATGATTCAGTTAAAAAAAAATTATATAAAAGTTTCAGGCAGGCTAATAACAAACACTGCAATAAGCTTACTGAACGTGCTTGTTAAAGAACGAGGTGATTACTAACACCGCGTGCAAGAGAGAATCAATAGGAAGTTTACCTTCCTTATGCCTTCCTTTGCGTAAATTGGTTGAAATTGTTGCACTGCCAATTACAGATACATGAGATTAATGAGAACGTAAGAGTGTTTGGTGCTTTGAGTACATGCATGGAAGGGGAAGGTCCGGGGTTTTGTTCATCACTCCAGAAGTGTAGAAAAGAAATGAAAAATACATTCAAGTACATATATTAGAAGCAAATCTCTAGAGCAGCTAGTAATTACTTCTGATTATATTAGAGCTAACTAGTCCTTATCAAACAATTTAATTAATCTTCATGTAATAAAGACAAATTATTAGAACATCGAGTAAAAGTTCCTCATAATGGAATCAATAGGCACCATGCAGAGTTTTCTGCTTCACACAAAAACACTGCTTGCCTGTCGCAGCTAACAGCATCAATCTGATTACCAACGTGGATACTGCCATCAAAACTAAAAATGTGGAAAAGTTATTACTCTGTCTGTATGGTAACATGCATCACCGATGGCAGTTTCCATGGAAATTAAATCTACAACACTGCTTTCTAACACATACGAATCTTAACTCTTCGTTCTCACTAAAGGGCCCAAAAGTTACATTTTAAAAGGCTTAAAAATTACATTTCTGGAGGAAAAAAAGTTGAGAATGAATGAGCACATTATTTATAGGTTTATTTTATTGAGCAGCAGAAGAACTTTCTTTTCAGCAGCAAAGTCACATCTGGAGCACAGCGCACTTTTGTAAGATAGCAGAAGCATCATAAATACTTCTCACCTGGGAGGCTTCACCAAAACCCACAGGTTCAAGGCAGGAGCAGAACTGCTGCCAAAACTGCCCTGAGGAAGAGCTAGGTGCTGCAGGGCAGCAGCAGGGTGCTCAGCCAGCCCTGGGATAGGCCAGGGCTCTGCCATCCCTGCCACCAGGCTCCAGCACTGCATGCTGCTCCTGCTGCCATAAGCTGTAAAGGGGTTCTGACGCCAGGCTTCGTGGCAAAAGGGAGGAAGTCAAGCAGTGTGATTTGACGTACTAAAAATCTGATATTTAAACAGTTACTTACCCAAGAGAATAAAAAGATGTAAAAACACAGTCTTACCAGCAGACTATTGCATTTTCTGGTAACACAAGTTACACCCTTATAGCAATAACATAGCCTAAGCAACAGTGACCCGACGTATCCAGAACCAATGCACTTAGACAGTTTAAAATAATAGAAGACTTGAGGGCAATCACAGCTGGTCATTTCTGCACCCTGTACTCACATCAACTTCTTGACAACTGCTGCGTTTTCCATCGATATTAACAAATGCCTAAATGGCTATTACAGAGAAATGCAAACCAACATCCCATACGACCTGATCATTTTTCAGGCTCCCACATTCCCACAGAAGTGGCTGAACCCAAAGGAACTCAAGGAGACACGATAATGTGATTTGTCATTATAACAACTCTCCAGAAGTTAAACAGAGGGTCCACCTGGATCAAAACTGAGTTCTGGTTACATATATTGTCCCCAGCCCACTGTTACCTGGTAAAACCAGATGAGCTTACTGCAGTAATCCTACAGTGCCAACACCGGAAAAGCTGGGGATGTGTATCCAGCCTGTGCTGAATAATTACTGCAAGACCACCAAGCTTTCGTATATCATAATCTTTCTCTAAGTAGAGCAGAATCCAAATCACACTTAATGCAAACTTAATTAAGTTCTAGACAAAACACTGCAGTATAAACATACCTAAACAGTAAAGATTTCCAGGACCATACATCTATTTCTGGTTATTTTGTTGAACACATCACGTCAAATCAATTTGTTTATGGTTATAGGGCACAAGTTGCTGGCAGGCAGTGAAACAGGAGCTCACTGTCACATCTAATTAGTGGCACCAAGACAACAGCACACCTACATGCCACATTTTCATACTGTTACCATTCATCACTTAGGAAAATTGCCACAGCTATAAACTGAAAAGGTCTTCACACCAAGTCAAATACTGACAATTCTCTGTGCAAAAGAAATCAATACCTAGCTATATTTGTTTTGCATTTTAAACATTTCCAGAATTTTCCTCTTCCCAAACACACAAAAATCACTTCCCAGTCTATCGAAAGAATGATTCAGAAACTGATTCTGCAAGCAGAATCAACAAGCTAGCAAACCATGGAGCCTAACTTCTACAAGCGCTTCATGAAGATCCAAAGGTCTGAAGTTTTCATGTTGTATTTTTTTCCCCATGGAATCAATGGGATCATACACTTGTTTGTTTGGTTTGTTCCCTGTAGATAAATATCGCAGTGGCAAGAAAATAGAACTGGGATAACTAATTTAAACAATTACAAGCCCAATCACAATGGGTGTCCACTGAAACAATCCCAAATTAAGAAATAATAATAATTAAATAAAACCGCTTGACTGTGTCACAAAGACTTCTGTCAAACATTTAAGAACCCAACTGCCTGTTATCTCGAGGCTTTGTCACAATTCTTGCAGAAATCTCTCCCTTAACTTACCCAGCCCCTATTCATTTCTGGAGGCAGCAAAGCACGTGAATTCACAACAAATACAGAAAGACAAACAAACGAGAAAAGCCACACACATTTGAGACACCATAGTACCACTGAAGCATGCGAAAGTGCCAAAATAAAACCATCCTTTCAGAAATAGCTCACTAGGAGTCAAAGAGAAAACAAAAGAGGAGCAGGACACCATCAGCAATAGAAGTAACAGCTCATGACTGGACTGGCATTTGAAATATCCTTTTGCTCAGAGAACTAATATATAGCAATTCCATGCCTTACTATGGCAAAGTAAGTGAAGAAACAAATAGGAAATAGCCAGGTTTAAAAACTTTTCATTTTACTTTAGTACTCACCACAACTTCCCATCCTTTGGTTTTATGCACTCTTATTTTTAAATTAACAACAGATCTTACCAATGGCTAGTGAAATATATAGGAAAAATACCCAGCAGATTTCATAACACATTATCATCCTATTTCAATTTCCCATCCTATTTCAATTTCCCCTTCTCTCCTGTGACACCAGAAAGAGGGCTTGTTTGGGGCTGCCGTGAATTAGCTCAACGGAAGAATGTACAACTCATTCCCCATTCAACTTAAGAAATGAACAAAGATTTATCCAATACCGCATGGTACTTGAGAAAGACACGTGTCTTCAAAAAATACATTTAACAAGGGGCAGAGAAGACCGTAAAACGCACATGCATGACAAGACATACTTGAGGACAGCTTTTATTTTTTTATATTAAAGTGGTAATTATTTATTTTTTCTTCATATTACTTGGACAGAATCTGCAGGAAAACTTCCACAACCATCACTGAAGGTCTGCTAGCTGACAAAGGCATGATAGCAGTGCTGCTTGCACGTGGAACAGAGCGCACACAGGGCTGAGCAGCCAAAGGCTGCAACCCTACCAAGTGCTGCACTGTGATTTAAGAGCTCTCTGAAAACTCCCCTGAGAAAGATTCACTTTCCTAAACAGCGCACCCAGTACTGAATATTCCAAGTCTTATTTAAATTGGTACTGGAAAAGTACTACTTTAAAAGTTAGTTGTCAATAAAGCAGACTGTGTGCTGAAAACAGCTAGTAAAGTATGCAGAAGTTTAGTTTAGGAACAAGTTTTTATATATATATATAGTGTGTGTGTGTGTGTGTGTGTGTGTGTGTGTGTGTGTGTGTGTATTTTTATTTAACAGTGAAGCCATAAACAAGTGCTTTTTCTGACCATAAGAACAAGCTAAGTTAAAAATCTTGATAATAAAAATAGGATCTGAATACCTACAGATTGTAGAAATTAGAGCCTCATAGAAGAACAAATGTGCAGTGTGATGAATGATGAAATTGCTCATAGTAATAAAGTAAATAAAGTAAAAGAGATGAAATATAGTAAAAACGTTAGGATGCAAAAGTACAAACTTACTCAGTAACTTGCTCCCAATTCTTAATAGTCACTTCACCCTTTGGTGTATTTCATGAGAGCAAAAGATGCATTAACTCAAGAAAACTTTCAATCTCTAGAACATTCTTGAAAGCTTAAGTAAAATGTAGTCAGGTAATTATGTTTAGTCATATACTGGGGGTGGGAAGGGTAAAACCACCACATCTATGGAGTGAAAGAGGGAAAGAAAAACAGAGAGAGAAAATAATTAGCCTGGACTGGAGAACTGCTGCCTGTACGTCCACGTGTGAGGTACCACGGCAAACTCCCATAGCTTCACTGCTGCAGACCTCCGGTTATTAAAACTATTTACACAAACTACTTAAAAAGCCAAACCTCAGACTTGCATTTTTAAATATCTAATTTGTGCACAATGTTATACTTCAGTACTGACTGTCATGCAAATATTACAATCTAGTCTGACAGAGAAAGGTATAAAGAATTCTTTTTGTGAGACACATAATTTGGGAAGATAAAATTGTCAGCGTGGTGCTTTTTTTTCTTCTTTAATTTTAAACTTAGAAGTCTGCTAGCCTTCAGTGTCAGAAAACCCTAATGAATAAACATGTGTTTTCATCATGCACAGCTTGCCCTTCTTCATGAACTCTACAAGTTCGAAAATAACCTTTCGATTTACATACTTGAATACCATTGGAAGAAGAGTCCCAGAAGATAAATTTAAACTGAAAGAATTCTACACTGCTAAGTCACACAAATACCAGCATGGACTTAATTTCGCTATTTTCAGCAGAAGCTTTTTTTTTCTTTGCCATTTTCAGAGAAGAGCATACTTCTGAGTTGAACTGGAAACAGTATTTTGCATATGTTGGCTTGGCGGTTTGGCAATATCAACAGATCTCTTTGGTCCACTTAATTATTTTTTGAACTCACAAAAAAGTGAATCCAGTCCTCTCCCAGTGCATCTACAGGTTTCCAGTCCCAGCTGTCCAAACAAAATCCAAAATGAAACTAATCTCTGCAAGAAGCAAATTGCGTGATCCTAGCTAGAAACATGTTCTTTACTTTATGGTAAGTGTGGTTTACTTTCATTCCATTTATTAGACCTAAGAGAACACTGCCTTTGTGACCTTTTACAAATTTGTTTCCTCCCAGCAGCTTAAGTTCAGGAATTAATTACAAGCCTTGGTTACCTCAATCATATGTAGCCAAGATTGTGGTTCCTAATGCACTTCAACAGATCAGTTGGCAAGGATCTCACCGTCTTTGCTCACAACAGCAGCCAACAGTTCATTCCTCGTTATTACAAACATATTTTCAGAAAATGTTATTTCAGATTCTCCTCCAACAGCTAAAGCTTCAAAACTATTGTGGAAGTAGAAACATCTATCAAAGCAGGCAAAAATAAAATTGTTAAAAAACATTCTTTGATCAGATATTGTCTGCAAGGAATGAAAATCCATCATAGATGTTCCCATGCTTTGGCCAAACATCCCCTGTAGCCAGACTGCGGAAATGAGATAAACAAGAACATCATGTATATATTATTTCCTCTGGTTTGCTAAGAGTTTTTAGGCTAGAACTGCCTCCTGCCTGGACTATCTGGAACACAAAGAAATATTACTCTATCAGTACAGAAATACTCCTAGGTTTCAAGTAAAAAGAGCGGTTTAGTCTAAAGTAGCCCAAATGAATTCAATAGCCCTGCTGCGACCTGGAAGGACCAGGTTACCTCTTGAGGTCTCTTCCACTCCACATTACCCTAGCTCTAGTCTAATAACCAGACACACCGTTCAGCTAGATTTCAGTCTTGCTTGGAACTATATATTTATATATTAATATTTTAAACATATATATATTAAAAAGCAGAAAAAATTGGCTCAATTTCAGGCAGTTATATATACTGACTATAGCAATTATATATCTGCTGTTTAATGTTCTTGATAGTATAATTACAAGTATCTTTGAGTTTCTATAACCTATAGATAATATGTACATTAACTAGGTACATTAAAAGACTCCACACTAGCCAAATATTTACAGCTGCTGTACTCCCATGACCTTATTACTGCTATGACTTTGGTGCTGGTTTTATCCTTGTTAGATGTCCTTTGGTCTGTTTATGCAGCTATTTATCACCACACCTGGTCTCCTGCACCACATTAATAGGTACTATTTGCTCTCCCTTAATACTGCACCCGCTTTCTTTTAATAATTAACAGATATTACACCCCTAAGTACTGCTCAGAGAACTCCCTAGTACCTCGGGTATTTTCCTTACTGGAAAATTTCAAAGAAACTCTGTCTAAGGGTTTTCCTGAGCCATTTATTTTTGCTGACTGGCAAGACTGCTTGGCCAACCGGGCTCTTACCACTGCCCTCTAAAGCCCCCCCCCAGTTGCACATACAGCATGGTATATTTTCCCAACACATCCTACCCTATTACTCTAGCACAGAATCTTCTTTGGGTCAAAACTGTGCCTGAACTCTTGCTTTTTCACACCCTACATTAAGTCACTCTTAAAACAAACTGCCAGCAATCAACAAAAACTCCTAGCTCTCCCTTACACTTCTGTATTTTTAAGCAGGATAGCAAAGCTAAGGGAACTCAAGCACTGGGCTTCACTCCTTCATAGTAATGCAACAGCCGAAAGACATAATAAAGGACTTCCAAAGCAAATGTAACTGCTTTGTTTTAGACATCACATGAAACAAGGTCACCTAGACAAAAGAACACATTCACCTGCACATCATCACTACCTGCTCCTTTTCCATTTTGAGCAATTTTGTGGGATTTGAGTTACACATATAAGATCTACTCCCTCTTGCCCACAGTTCTTTTTTTTCCACCCCCTCACTACTTACCACACGCAGCTGGAGCACTCCAAGTTTTTTCTCCCATGCTGATTTGCAAACTGCTTTCTTTCTACAATCTATACATTAAAAGACTTTAGCATCAACTTCACCACAAGATCTAAAATCCACGGACAAGCAGCTTACCTTACTGCCACCCCACAGAACAGAGTTTTACCCATGTCTCCACTGCACTTCCATAATTTGCTATGCTATTCATGAAAAAGAAGGGAAAACGCTGGATAACCTTTAACAAGTAAACCTCAGCAAGATGGCAACAATATAAGTTCTGTGGTTTTTCAGCTCATTCAAGAGACAAGAGAGAAAGCAGCAGCAAACCGCCAGCATGGAATTTGCAATTTAAAAGTTATTTAAAGCACATGTCTGCATTTGCTTTTTATCTCTGATCAGGTGTGTGCTTAGAGGCTGAGCTTCCCATGGCCTCTGCTCCCTGAACTGTGATTTGCATCACAAAGGGCTCCATCAACCCAACCTGCACTGCAGCCAGCCAAAGCTAAACGCCACCATGCTCTGCTGCTTGTGGTCAGCTTCATTTATGGTCTATAGACAGGTCTCAAATCCAAACTTCTGAGTAAAAGAACTTTATACATCATCCATTAACATCCCTGTCACAGGGTTCATCTCGTACCCCCTAAGAACAGGTTACATAGCTCAAATTAACGTTGACTCCACATTTCACAGAAGCACCAAGTGACTGAACATTAGTTATGATTTTACTAAGTTACTTGTTATGCAGGTAACTTATTCCATTACTGAACTCTTACTGTGTATGCAAATTTTTGTTTCTACTTAGCCACAAATGTCCATCAGCTTTGAGACCAACGAAACCATCAATTTTAAGGGGAGGCTAGAGAAGATTACAATGTTACAATGCTTGGCTGTGTTAGGAAGTTGAACACTGTATTCCTAAGCTTTTGAATTTACAAGCTGCTGTACAGCCTGTTCTTGCTTTACTCCCACAGACATATGATTTAACTACCTGTGAACCCAGAACCAAATTTCTGCAATTGCTGTGCTAACCATCATCTTTGCATTTCTTGACTCTCCTCTACAAGATTAGAGCTGATAGGTTTAAATGAGTCCCAGATAAGTCCAGGCCGGTGTCTCATGAGCCAAGTTATTGTAACTGTAACAATCTACATTTTTAAACATGTGGTCAATTTGCTATCCAAAAGATCATCATGAAAATTTAACTGAAGAACCACTGATACTTTTGATTTTATATATATATTTATATATATATACACACACACACTCCTACATATTAAATGCATGTATGCATATATATGTTAGAAGTATGTGTGTATATAAACGTGCATGTACGTAATTATATTCAGAAACAAAAAACTGGTTTTGTAACTAAGCACAATTAAAAATTCAAGCTTTCTGGATATCCAGCCTCAGATTTCTAGAGGCTTTTTTTGAGGGGTTGTTTTTTTCCTTCAGCTAAAGAAAATATATAGCTTCAATTAACATCAAATGGATCTGAGGGTGTGCAGACATTATATTTGTTCCAAGCTAAGCACCTAAAAATGGAAACAGATGACGTTAGTAAAGATCTGAAGATACTGACTTTTGGTTAAGATATTTGTAAAGACATCATAGTTCAAAGAGTCTATTTATCTTACCTAAAATTTAATGGAGCCAGCCTTTTAATAGCATGCATTAAGGGAAATGCTCCATTTTTTAAACAGTGACTCACTTCTGATTACTTCTGATGCATAGGTGTCCTTTGCAGAGTATCAGGCTGCTCTATCTAACCTTCGTACACTGGAATGACCTTTTAGTCATTTTATTTGCGTGATGGGAAGCAGCAATTGCATTTTTGATCCTCAAGGCTTTTGTAGGGCAACCGATATGCTGCCCACCCAAATTATTTTCTCATTTCTGTCTGCCACAGTTATAGAGCCTTTGGAGAACACATACCACATCTGCATTACTAAATGCCTGCTTATGTTTTTTTTCCCCCATTACCAAAAGTATTTTAAAAATAGTAATCCTTAAGTAAAAGGGAGAAGAACCACTTGCGTACTATTAATCAGAGCATGCGCTTTTGCCCTCAAAAGCAGATTTCTCCCCCGTTATTCTTAGGGTAGTATGGTTAGGTTGCAGTTGGACTTGATGATCTTTAAGGTCTTTTCCAACCTGACCAATGCTAAGAATCATAGAATCAATGACAGAAAACAACCACGGTATTGTATGAGATATAATTTATGAGAACAATAACGGCAATGTGTACTCCAAACGCCATCCTCATTCAATGTGTGACCTCCAGATGCTGAGCAACACCCTGCAAGACCTGTAAAAGACTTAACACCAAGAGATAAGCATCTAATTTCTGCTTTGGCTTGCGATTAGAGGGAAGAAGAACGAAAAAATGAACAGTCAATTTGAGATAATGTTCAGAGAAATAATTACAGCATTCCAGAAAGGTGAGACACAACCCATGTAACAACACAGCACCTCGAGTCCAAGAATTTGAACTACTTAACTCATTTGACTTCATAAAGATAGCAACATGACATAAGACTGTACTCAGAATAAGGAATTCCTCCCACAAAATTAAAGGCTTTCTTTGCAGTCATTCAGTATTTTATAGCCCTGTATTTTGACACTTTAACCACAATTTCAGACCACTACATATCAACTGTCTGTGGGGTATGAACATTCATTTTCCTTCTGTGGAAGGACATCAAGTACCTATGTTAAAGAACAGTAGGTTCTTTAGTGAAATCTTTAATCCTGAAATTATTGTACTATATATAATTAATTAAACGCCAATTAATTAAATAAGGATATTTTCCAAAACCTTCATTCAAATTTCTTCCTGGCATTTAGCCTGATTATACTCATTTAATCTAATGTAATTTTTGTATTTACACCAACTACAACAGCAGTGAGAATCAGACCTAAGTACTGAGATTTTGTCTACTAACGAGTAGTTTAAGTACATGTTAATATGGTCTACATATAAAACATTCAAGAAGCTTTGAACACCTCTCAAAAACTCATTGGAACAGAAGGGTAGCTGCTGAAATCCAGACAGAAACACAGATGTACAGGGCCAATACTAGGTAAGAAATCTGAATTGTACAGAGAACTAGAGAAGGGATTGATGCTCATTGCTACTTAAAATCAATATAAACAGCTATGCTTATGCACATCACCCTTCTAAGAGTACAACACTTAAGCCAAAGTAGATGAGCAGCCCCAGGTCGCATACCCACCAGACTCTAGCCTATGTCTCATACTTCAATTGTTATTGATGGATAGTCAGATCCCTCCTGTAATTTAGAGACTCTCCAAATTAAAGACTTGGTTCTATGAATCACTTCCATGAATCCTGACAGGCAAAAAATTGCTTGAGAGATCAACTTCACACAAATTGTTACATTTTAAATTGATAAAGTTTCAATATTATGTCCCTCAGTTTACGTGTTGGATATGAAACACTTGGTCACTCTGTCAGCTGGTAAAAGAAACTCCATATAATAAGACTTTATTGACTTTAAATGGGATTTTTTTTTTTCCCCCATGTGTTCCAGAGGAAAAGAATTGAGTCTGAATATACCAAAGTGACTAAAAGAACACTCTGGGATGAATGTGATGCCAGTAGAAGGTCTGACTTTCAAAAAAATAAAAGATTTTTGAAAACGCATGTCAGACTTGTAGAGTTTGGAAGCCAACTATCCAAAACAACAGTCACCACACCCCAAAGCCAAACACCTACTTTTGGAGGTTACGACCCTCAGGAAGAAGAACTTGCACAGATGATTCACTCATAAAAGAGCATTTCAAAGGGAGGAGAGCCCTGAACCAGCCACCCCCATTCCTCCCTCTCCACTGCGGCCGCGTGCAGCAGCCGCCAGCACAGCTGCTGGCTCCATGGCTGCAGAACTTCGCAACAGGGCATAACTGCATAGTTTAGAAAGTCATGCCCAAAACACACTAAATTGCCCAGAAACCATTTTGTTTACTCTGGTCAATGAAACACCGTTATCTCTCTTACAATAGGCCACACTGTTTACACAAACAAAGTTAGCTCTCATGCATCAGCCATCTATTTATTTAGCAAGAACGGCTATCACTGTAAATCAGCTTCTTTGCAAACGGGAAACACAGCTGCTGCAAAACCCACTTAAAACTCCTTCCCACATCCAATATTTTGAGCAGGTGAGAAGAATAAAAAAGTAAATCAGCACAGAGCATCGGGGATGCGCTACAGCATGGTGCCTGGCTTGTATTTTGCAAGCATTCTTAACGAAATAGATCATGCTGTACTTGCTTCATAATTGTTTACTTTAAATGTGAAGTTGTGTGATAAGAAAAGCTTACACTTTCCACTCTAACTAGGTACTATCTAAAGGATATAGAAGATAAGCAAGTACAAATTAACTCAGAGAATACGTACTAGAGATTGGTAATTGTGTGAGTAACCTCTAAGGAAAAAGTGAAAATGAATATTAAATGCTAAAATGAATGCTGCTTATCAGGTCAATAATAAGCACTGAAAGAACAGAAGAACTAATCACTGATGAAGCTCAAAGTTTTATGTACATCCTGTAATAATCTGGAAGGAGGTCAGCACTTTGTTTTACTTTGTAATCCTCCTTCCTGATATTTTAAACGTGAAAGCCAGAAAGTCAGACTCATAGCAGGCTATGAGAACCCACTGCAGAAATCCAGCTGCTCAGAGGAAAGCTCACAGTTTCAAGCAAAGCCATAGGGAGAAAGAAGGTGCACATATGCAGTGTTATAGAGCTGGATGCAGTTGATGCATTTCACTCTGCCTCCTGCAGCAAGCTGTGGAGCACTCTGCTTTTCAATCAGGGTATGCATACCCAAGAACACGGTGTGTAACTCCTGAATGATTTTTATTCCTTTTTATAGGAGCAGGCAGTATTAGGCCTGTGACACTGTGACTGTGGCAGCAGCACCTAGTTCTGGACCACCTGAATACACATGCACCAAAAAAAGAACAAAGTGATTTTGTTTGCTTTTGTTTTAAAGTTCATATGCAAGTCTCTGAAAAGCAAAGCACTACGGTGCATTTTAACAGAAGGTCTCATTAAATCACAGAGAAGCAGAAATGCTCTGAGGCCTCCAGTTAAAAAAAGCTTAAATGTTTCGGATGAGCCAGAAAAAAAATCCTGATGGCCTTCAAGTTTATTTGAAAGACGGATTACAGAACATTATGTAAGGCGCAAATCTCAGAACTATTCCCCACTGTATTTACAAATATTATCAAATTTTACAAGATCATGAATTTTCATAAAAAGTGACATTTTGAAAAAGCTTCCCTTGCTTTAATCCTCCTCCTTTCTTTTGATAGGATTAAATGCTGAAATGGCAGACTGTTAAACAAGCAGACCGAAATGCCAACTGCGAGGCATTTAATTCTGCGTATTTACAAATTAACGTCTCACAGTTGCTTCAAATTTTGACGTTATTGTTGAGTATCCTCAGGCAACTCATTTCAGAAGGTGCTGAATTTGATTTACATTATTGCTCATTTTGTATTTATATGTCACTACCGGAATACCTTTAGTTTCCCGTAATCCCTGATAAAGCAAGTTTAGTTTTATGAAAGGCTGAGAAACATCCCTTTGTTTTTATTAAAATGTACCAACCAGCCTGCCTAGAGCAGTTTCAGAAGTTACCACTATGTGTAGAAGCCCAGAGCTGCCAGAATCACCTCCCACAGACAGCGAAGATCGTGGTCTCTGTACATGTATGTGGACACACACAAAGTCAGACCGTACTGAGAGGCAGATGGCACTGGCCTTACCCCTCAGTTACTTCGGTGTTGACCTCTGAACGTACAGAGAAAAGTGCAAGTGGGATTTGAAAAAACATTATTAAAAAACCAGGTAAAACCCCAATCAAAGTACCCTCCCACCCACACTTAATGCCTTTAGGAAGACAAAAGTGTGGATGTTCCTGCAGTACAACCTGAAGGAGCCTATTACTTTGAAATCAGAATTTAAGACATGTTCCCTCGTATCTGTCTTAGATTATCAAACTTCATTATTTCATGATCAACAGCAATTACCTTATGCTTCCGAATTTCTATTACAAAAACAAAGCAAAAAACCCAACAACCCACAGAACAGATACGTTTCACCTTGCAGTTCAGAACCTTCCCTCTATTACTCTACATGGTCACAAACCACAAAAACCATTTTTTTTTCCCCAGTCTGTAAGTGCTGGCCAGTATTTAGATACAAACCTAAGTGCAGTTTTAGCTGTGGAACACCTGTCTAGTAATCCAATGTTGCTAATGCTGTCTGATGACTATATCCTATCCATAAATAATTTTCCCATAGCCATGCAGTGATTAAAGTTAATTCCAGCAGCAACACTACTAATTAAGGTATTTAAGAATGCTTACATGTCACATGGGAATGTGCCAAATCATTTCTCTGAGGTTCTATTGGTATTTCAGACTGATTTGATAAGTGGCTTAGAAGCAAGAAACATCTTTGAATTACAACAGATACTTCAGTAATCATCCAGATACGTTCACTAACACTGCATTTTTTTTCAAAACCAATTTTGACACCTGCTAATATTCCATAAATAACGGATCAGATTAAAGTCTCACCAAGTTTATTATGAAGTATTAAACCTGTCTAATCTTTTGTCACTACTACTAGCATAATAAAAAGAATGAAAATGCCAATAAGTACAGAAAGCTAGGAGAACCTTCCTCAGGAACTCTGTAGAACGCTGTCTGCCTCAGCGGATGTATTCTCATGCCTATATGATACTACAGCAAAACAGACACTTAAACCAGAATCTACTGAACTATTTTTCACTTCAACTTAGTCTAGCATTTCTCCTCCGTATTTTCTGATATTCATTCTAACAACATGATCTCAATTAATTGCTGCACACACGGTCATTTAAAAGAAGGATTTAATATGAGAAAGATTTCACACAGCTGCAATTTCTCAGAAAATAAGTTCCAAACCTAAGCATGTTTGCAACATTTCTAATTCTACTGAGGGACTTGGCAATTCTCTTGCTACCCAGCAAGGTCTCCTAATATTTTTTTTTTTTTAACTTATCTTGCATATTTGAACTGATTTTCTAAGGAAAAGAGACCCCCATGATTGTACTAAACCTGATAAATTGAAGTTGCATAGCAAAGCGGCTTTGCAAGGTGCTAACTTTTAGTTTCGGTATTCAACCATAATCAAGATCTTTAGAACCAGGATCCTAAAGTTAGTTTACCTCTTCAGTGGCATAAAGTTCAAGGTGGTTGAGCACAATGAGTTCCCCATGCTCACAGTGCAGCTACAGATGCAGCAGCTCACACCACGGAGCCGCTGCTCTCAGCAGGCAGTGATGGCACTGCGGAGGACAGGAACACGGCTACTCAAACTTCCTTACATCTCAAGTCACAGTTCTTAAGGGTGGAAAACTTGAAAACCTGCCAATTCATTTCAGGTGCTCAAACAGAGCGTGAGCCCAAGTGCTTTTCTGCAGTTTTAAACAGGAGCCACGCCTTTCCACCTATCACCACTATCTACTGCCATCTGCTGTCACAAACACACCAATGCCACATTGCCCGCTAAGAAGAGAGCAAAGAACACGTTCTGACATTGCTCTGGCACAGAGGCTAACATGCAGCAAGTGAGCTCAGGGAGCTAACACAGCTAATTCACAGCCAAATAGCCCTCACACTGCCAGGAGCTGCTATAGATGGAGATAACTGTAGGAACCACCACTGTTTTCCCTGATGTTTGGCTGCCAAGACAGGCTCTTAAAACTTTCTCAGAAGTTTCTCTGCCTGCATGCCAACTATTGGCTCCCTCCCTGCTTGTGCCTTCCCTGCCCACCTCCTGCATGCTGTGCTCATAAAGGTGCTTGCAACCAATTGCTCAAGGTGGCTAAAGGAGCTACAGTGAGCCTCTGGTCACCCACTCACATTTTTCACCTGACTGAGAATACAGCAGCTAAGACAATGGGAAGCAATTGACTTTCTGATGCTCAGTCATACACTCTTTTAGGAATAACAGCATAAGTAAGCTGAGAAAAAGTTTCACAGCAGCTGTCACAAGGAGTTTTAAAAGCAACACAAAATGGAATTTAATCGCAGAGATTGAATGAGATATTCCAGATTCTGGCTGCTCCAGCCAGAAAACAGTGCTGATCTCCAGAACTCCAGTCAAATATAATAGGAGCACAGAGCTTAAGAGAGCTGAACTCAGACAGTAGAGGGTAAAATGTGTAACACTGATTTTCATTCCAGTGATTTCTTTTTATGAAGCCAGTTGTTAAGATGAAGTCTTTGTAAAACTTCTGCTGTTTTCAATAGGCACAGTACTTACTCTGCTCAGCATAAGTTCAATTTGTTAACTACCACAATATCACTGATGTGAAATGTTAAGGCTCTCATATATTGCACCTCCTGTTTTGGAGAGGCAATGTTATTCCTCCCACATGTGCAAAAGAAATGTATTTTGTAGGTTGTCTGCTGCTAAATTCATGTTATCAAGCATGATAATAAAAGATTAACTTACAACACCACTAATTGAACACTGTAGAACATTGTAGTCAATGTTCTATATTTGCACAGTTTTAAAAGTATTTTTCCTCAGCAGACACAGTAGGATTCATATGCTCTAGAAAAAAGTTAGAGATAAATAGCAATTCTCACCACATTTTGTCAAAATGTAGGCAAGAGGAGGAAATTGGTCATGAGTTAACCTTGGAGCACGTGTCTTCAGTACTCACGTTAGAAAGGAATACACAACTGCCCAGTGAAAGACAGGTGAACCTCACTAAACATCACCTCACCCAACTGTAACAGGCCTACAAATGCACATTTTAAACTGTTTGCTTTAATGCAGATAATAGTTGATAATTCATAGATGCAAAGCAGGTACATTTTCAAGCACAGCTGTGATAACTGAGCATGGTGTTATCTGTACACGTTAACTTGACAGTCAAAAAACTTTGGATTAAAAAGAAAGTAACATTTTGTTTTTAGGGTTTTCTCCCTGCTAAATCACCCATTTGACTGCCCAGAAGGCACACTCTGTCTAGACAATGTATGACCAGGAGACATACTGTAACATGCAAAGATAATATCCATTTTACCGTTTTAATAGAACTCCTTGATTTTTCTTCCCAAACGCTACTGCTCAGCTCCATTGTGCAATGAACATTCGTTTCCTTTTCATAGGATCCAAATATAAATAACCTGAAACAGAAAAGCCTATGGTAAGAATTGTAACGCTATTACATATCCCAGATATCATGCTAAAGCCACCGTTCTTCCCTTACCCATTCCCCTTATGCACTGTTTTCAGTGTGCACAAACAAGCCCACATAAGCAATTCACAAAAGGAAAGGCACTGCTACCCTCTAGTGGCAGAATTCTATATGTACCACAAATCACTTCAAAATCTCCGCTAGGACTTCTGTTTGTTTTGTTAAGTGTTCAGTTGGAAGATGAGTGCTTCCCTAAACGATAACATCTTACAAACACAGCAGTAACAGCAACAAAACAGCAACTTGAGTCCTACATTTACAGCACACAACAGCTTTTCCTGGTTTGGAAGTGTTACTGTACTACTAAAGTCACTGTTTATTTGTGTCTATTTTGCTGAATTATCCTCTCCTATCTGTAATTCTTTTGATACACTCATAACAAGCAGAAGAGGTTCTTTATGCATCATATTCTATTCCAGAAGGCTACCAAGCCTTTCAGCCTTTTCAGCCTTTCAGAATGGGGAAAGAAACAAACAATGGCTTTTAGGATTCATAAGAGCACTCAACTTGTACACAGTTTATCTCGCAGTAGCTGGAAGTGAATAAATATTTTGGAATAAAAACCTCAAACAAATTATATTCTTTCAAGAGAGCTATTTTTCTATATACTTGGACAGTTTCTAAGCATTCAGTCAAAGTATCTTATTTGTGATTGAGATACATTTATTCATTTGTTTTACACAACTCTTTAGATGATGGAGACAAAAGCTGTTAGAAAATCACATCAGTTCTCTGTTCACACTCTTAAATAACGTTTCTAGGTTGAGTATTCATGATCAAGAAGTGCATAGACTTCCAGATGTGGAAATGTGTTAACATTTTGATAGTTAAGTAAAATAATTGAAAGCAAACGTAACCAACAACTAGAATTGGTGAAATTGAACCAGTCCCAAGGTAAAGCATCTCTCTGTCTACAGCAGCTCTCCAACCTGCGTTGCAGCAAAGGGAATTAAGTATTCCTTTTGTCCGTCTCTCTACAAAGCATTTGTTTAACTGCTGGGAGGCAAGTGAATGTGTGGGCAAAATGGCAGGTGAGGATCCTTACTGTTGCTCAGCTTCCACACTTGCACCTGGATTAGTACCCAGCACACTTGCTATACAATGCATCGGATGTTTGTGGCTCAGTGTTAGTCCCTACATCCTTAACGCCAGCCTCAGATGTGAAGTTTGCACAGTTGCCCATTCTCTACTGAAACACTGCAAAGTGCAGATGTTTCCAGACTGACCTTCAGCACTTGTTTATCTAGACAATACTGGATCAATCACAGTAAAAAGAAATCTTTTCTCAGACCGCACTGATTAGGTATTATGTCTGGACAAGACTAAGTTTGTTCAAGGTTACTTACACTGACCAACTCCCATCTGTTTTGCTTATTTTCAAGCCATCCCCCGCAACCCTCCGTGGCTGCTCTGTTCTGTTTTAGTAGTTGCTTTTAAGTAAGTTTTTCTTCTGTGCCTACACCACAATGAGGCTCTCATTGCTACCAGCCATTTCATTCAAGTTTTTCCACAGCCGGTCACTGGTTGCACACATTTCATTTTCTGGTCACCAGACTTCAGAGAAGACAGGCAGGGGACGGAGGTGACATTAGGCTACCAACACCCCACTTGAAGAAATGCATTGCAGGTGGGCAAAAATACTTCCTTCATATCTAATGAGCAGTACTGTCCATGGATGCTTCACGCTGGAATTTGGAATCCAATTTCCATATTCAGGAAGACAAAGGGGAAATGTTAACTGCTGTGACATTAAGGAAGTTTTTGTTTGAATAACATGTCTACTAGCATACAGACAGAGGTACTGTGTTCTTTAATGCAGCCACAGAAAAAGATGAAGACTGTGCATCCAAAACAGCTGCACATTGAACTGGTACCTATACCGCACAGACACAAGATTTGTAAATCTGAGTGAGTATAAGAAAGATGTTCTGATACAAAGTTGGTAGCTCTGATGAATCAATAAGGAAATGTGATTGAATTACCACTTGATTAATTTAAATGTTCATTTCAATAGGTCACATTATGGCATAGTTTTAGAAGAGTTGACAGATTTTTAGACTTCCTCCACAGATTATCTTAAAATAAACTTGTATGGGACACGTTGCTTTGTCCTTCCCTTTCCCTAAAGTATTGTAATCGTTGGTCTGATTTGTTTTCTCTTTCATGGAATGACCTTTACTGTCAGGATGCAAAAGGTTTTTACCTGCTGATAACGTTTTTGCAATGAATGAGTTCTGAGAGTTAATGAGAATGAATGTACTGCAACCATAAAAACATGTTTTCAGCAGATCAGGCAAAAACTGTATTGCTTACTTATGCCAATTGAGGCCATTCTTTCATTAATTTTACATTAAAATGCAGAAGAAAACTTTAAAATGACAAAAAACTTTTTGCACTTTTCTAATTTCAAGTATTTGGTTACGTGAAGAAAAATAAAATTAAGCAAGACGTGTCTAATATAGGAAGCATGCAAATTGTGTCATCGCTATAGTGGCACCACTGTTGTTCAAGATTTAACTGTTAAACATGAGAACAGAAACTGACCACTACTCCTCCATGCAGTGATTGACATAAAGCTTCTGTTGTTTATCTGTGCCATGGTTACTGTATGGAGAAAGAGTAGAAAAGCCTTCTGAGGCATTGAGCAAAAGAGTGGAAAAAAATACAGAAGTCAGGGTGATCTACTTCTGGATGTGAGAAGACTGTCAAGACCAAAAACTCTCAGGTAAACCCCACAGTATAGAAGTTCTCATTAGCAAACAATGACTAGGCTTCTATGAGCTCGTTCATATAGAGCCTATACTACTGGCCCCTTGGGGCACACTGCCTATGACAGAAGGTGCTCTTGAAGATTCAGTGACCTCAAAGCACCTTTACCTGAAGAACTGAGGAGAGGGAAAAGCAAACGCTGGTCAGCAGCAAGGTACAATGCTCACTTTAAGTCTCTCAAGGCAAAAATCTCAAAAAATGAGCAAAGGCCCTAATGGCAGACGGGGAAAAAAGCCCTTTGTGTGCTTGCATACAGTGCTGCTCGGCAAAAGAACCCTTCCCAACAGTCCCAGACAACTTTCACACACAGTGATTATGAAAAAGGGCAATTCTGACCGTTACTTTTATGCGCGTTTTGGATTTCTTCCTTTACTACCAAAATCTTTTGCATGCCTTTCAGCTTCTAACTCACAAATATCTTCAGCTGCAAAGTAAGGAAAAGATATGCTTCCTGGGGCATTCTCCAGACCACAGCTGTAGAAGTGTAATTTCAAAAAAGGATGGACACTTGGAAGATCTGAGGAATTACTACAGGACCAAAAGACAGACATCGAGATTGAGATGTGTCTGCTCAAGCGTGCATCTAGAAATTCCAAGCAGCATAAAAGAGTCAGATTAAATCAGACCTGAAGCTTAAAAGGCCTGACAAGCCAGCAACTGCATCCTCTCTCTGCCATCTGATAAGCATCTGTGACAGCTGAAAACACTGAGAGGTCAGATGATGATGTCAAACTGAGCAATCTGGCTTCTAGAAGGTAACGGAAAGAAAGAAAACATTACTGATATGCTGGCAATGTTACACAGCATTTCATATTCAGGACAGACAAAGTACTTAAAAGTGACTTTCCAAAGCCAAAACAACTGCATGGAGCTCAAAAGTAGTTATTTTGGGTCCTATTAGAATAAAAACGAGCACACTACTGGACTGAAATTGGAGACTGCCTGTAGAGAGATCGAGTTCCCTTACTCGGTATGGGTGAAGAGGAACGGCTCTTAACAGCCAAGGAATGTATCGAATCATTTAGAATTACTGGCTTACATGTCACAAAGCTTGGAACTCAGGTAAGCAGCAATTCTTTCCAAAGAAGTGTTAAAGATCACAGCTGTGCCCCACACAGTCCTTCGAAGTATAACACTCTCTAGAAATAACCTTGTTTTGAATGGTAAGTCGCACTGAGAAAAGATATTATTACAGCAAATACAGTTGCAACATAGTTGTACATGGCTACAGAAAAAAAAAAGGCATGCTAAATGGAACTTATGTGCTAATAATGGAACTTATGTGGTAATATAACTAATGAAGAGTTAAAAATAACATCAGCATAAACCAGCGTTAGTTCATAAGGAGCAGAATGGCACAAGGATAGACCAAAGCTTAACGCTACTAAGATAAGATCTAACACAAACCAAGAACTAAGAGATCTGACAAAAGCAAACAAAACAAGAAGCCTGCACGCTTGGTCCAGTTTTAAAGAGAATAGTTTTCAGTAAAGAAAGAAAATAGATCTTGCTCGTTTCCATTCTTTTGTTCAAGACAAAGGCAGTAAGTTACGCCTCGTGAAAGTTATTTGGATCAAAGTAAAATCGAATGAAACAATTATTCCCCTGTGCTTACAGGGTATTACAATAGGATAATTACAACATTTATACTGTCCTGAAAGAGATTCATAATTCGGTGTGCCAAACAAGAAAACAGGAGCCTCTAACTAGAGTAAATTCATAAGAAATAAAAATCCATTTGTATGCACACAATGCTGAAGTGCCTCAAACTTGCAGCAACTTTCATTTGTTCATTTTTATTGTCAAAATATATTTCTAAACTGGAGTTCAATCGTTACACCAAAGATGCCACTTCCTGAGTCAGTACAGGCCTACAGCTGTAATTAAGAAGCACACGCATCTGCTTAATAAAGATCAGCAAAAGACCACAATAGATACCTTGTACATTCAATTAACGTGACTTTTAGTCGGCCTTCTGTCAGTGGTAAATCCTGTATACAGAGGTCTCGATCTTCATACTCATCAGGCGGTGAGACTTGAAATGGGAAGAAAGGCTTGTACCTGAAAAATACAGGAAAGAATTCAAATTACATAAACCAGATTAACACACTTCTTATGAAGTGGTAACGGGATCGAAAAGAATCTTTAATGCTCCACAAGAGAAAAACTGCTGTTTCTGCATATTTATTGCTCAAAAGGAATAAAAAGTTAATAGAAATTTCTGAATGCACACGACTAGAGAGCACGTAAACAACCCATATTGCAACGTGTAATCTGAGTTACATTCACTAGCACTGACAATTCCGAGAACAAGGGAAGTCCCACAGAACTCGGTCATGACTGCAAATGTTACAACGAGTCCTTTTTGTACGAAATACCTTAACAGGTCTTTATTTTAAGTTCATCGTTAGCAAAACCCATCACTGCTTTCAAAGGTGAAAGCAACATTGAGATACTAAACCCTAAATTGTTTCAGTATTGATGCGATAAGTGAAGACCCCTAAAGAAGCAGCGCGGTTCAGTCACGCAGATTAGCGCTTCTTTCGTTCTGTGAAAGGCATGTCGTTATTCTGTTCTTTCCATCTCCTGGAACTACAATGAAAACACAGGAAACGGATTTTTTTTTCCTCTTGAGCTTTATTTTCCCCATCGCTGCACGCGACTCCCATGGAAAGCAGTACGAGTTCAAAACGCTCCGGGTTTTACAAGCGCTGTCTCACCACACAGCTCGCTCTTTCTGAGCACAGCCTTCCCTTCTCACTTGCCCCTGCTCCGGCGTGGGACAAGGTCAGCATCCGAGGGCAGGCAGCAAGGGCTTGTCCTTGGAAACAGAAAAATATGATGGATTCTGCAGCACTATTTACATGAAGCATTTGAGAAAGCACTTCTAGGGAATTTCTTCTTTCCATTCTGACTTAGTGCTGATTTCCTACCACTTTCTAGCGCTTGGTTTTCCATTCTGTCTCTGACACAGCCTCCCAGTGAGTATCTCTGCACAGATGACTTGCAAATAGCAGTGCAGGCACATCGCTGCCTGCAGGATGTATCTGCCATTTCGTAAGAAAGAAGTCTTTCACAAACACTGTTTAACCATCAGAAGCATCTGCTTGTCACATTCGGAGATCACAGTATGTTCAGGAAACAGTCACACGGATCTGAAGGGGGGTCTCAGACATTCAAATAATTCATGAAGTGCCCTTTGACTGTCGACACTCTTCAGGAGGGAGCCCAGCACTGTGGTTCAAGGCACTTCAGTTCTGTCCAGCACCAGCCCAGAGAGGGCCACGAGAGAGGCATTTCTTTTGTTCTCCTCGTGAATAAGTCCATCTTAACACTGCAGTTGTTTTATTGAAATCCAATTCAATTTCTAGCTTTAATTTCATTCCAAGTTTCTCTCTCGTTAGCTTCTCCAGAAAGAAGGCAGCTTTCAAGTTGGACAAGTCAAAACACTGATTTTAAAACTTTATACAATTATTTTGTGTGAAAAAATACGAAGCACTTGGATCACAACGGCCATAGTTTAGATATGAGTGTACCATAAGCTACCAGCCCCAAATACTCCGTATGTGTGTTCTATCTGGTTTGATATGCTACTTATAACCTTACCTTGAAGTTCTAGAATTATTAAACTAATAGCAATAACTACAAGAAAGGGAAAAATTCCACCACCATTTCCACTCTACAGACTGGGAGACGCACTGCTGCTGTGGGACCTCAGACACATGCTGAGCCCCAGCACAACCCTGCTCCCAGTACGAGCAGCAGCATCCTCTCCCTTTCGGGAATGATTTTCCCCCTTGGAAACAGATCCTGGTCAGATTTTGTTCAGAAGGGAAGGATTTGTTAGACAACTACGCTGCAGAAATAATGCCATGTTTTGAGTGAGTCATTACTTGTAGGTTTTTGATTTTTTCAGCACAGTGAGAACTTAATTTCCACAAGCACAGGCAAGAGTGCAAGGAATAAAAAAACAACAACAAAATCCACCTTTTCCATTAGTCCAGCAGCTATCGATGTACTGCGCCAAGAGCTCTTCCAAAAAGAGCTTAATAGCTTTCCTTGGGAGCCCTAGACCAGTGACCAGCACCAGGCCCTCAGCGAGCTGCTGGGACAAGAGCTCTGGTGGGGGGGGAACAGAGAGGGTCCAGTATGTTCCCATCACCTTCCTTATCTTCTGGTATCAATAAGACCTTTCCCTTACACATATTGAACACTCTGCGGGATATTGAAGGGGGGGAAAAAAAGTTTGGATAAATTTAGTTACAGTATTGAGAAAATAGCAAGAATGAAATAAGCAAAATAATCAAATCAAACATTTGGTGAAGTCAAAGATGCATTCTCTAAAGTAGTGGCTTCAGAACACAGTGTTAAATACAACACACACTGCAATCTTTTGCTACAACAAGGAATGAGGAAATAATCCTCAGAATAAGCCTTTGGTTCATTAGATGAATACAATATTAACTAAAATTTTTATTTCTACTATATATATATTTTAATTAATGCACCAGTGAATCAAAGAGAGGACAAAACCTGAAGTGTCAATGCAGTTACCTACAGCAACATGCAAAACACTTAGGAGTATACGTTAGACTACGGGTTGTGCAGCACATAAAGAAATTTCCTACAAATACTGACTGAAAAAGCCCTCAACAAAACTTCTAAGTTACAACAAGAGTTTATGTTCATGTTCTTACCAATAAAATTCATTTGCAAAATCCTCAGCAAGAAACCCTACTACATTACTTATTTCCATGGCACGTGTGCAGCATGCAACCCACGCTCGTGCCCTAAGAGCTATCCCATGTTCTCCCAGCTGTTCCCCCAAGGTAGGGAAAGCCTGTAAGTCATGCTGCCTTCTAAAGCACCATCGCCTGCAGCCACAGCACTGCTGCTCCCAGGGTCAGAGCAGCACAGAACAGGCAGCATCTCACTTCCCTGCCTAGAACCACCCCGTTGCCTGACAAAATGAATGTAGAGTTTTATGAAACAAGCATTTCCAACAGGGATAACAAAGCACACTTCTAGTATGAACGTAAAGCTATTTTTCTGTATATTAAAGTATCAAAGCTTTTAGCTCTTGAGGACAGTAACAATTCAGGGAAGCTGTTTTGGTGGGTTGCTCTCAGGAATTCAAAGCTTTTGCTCTGGAAATCCTGAATGAGAAAAAAGCACGATGTCTGTTTGGCTGTCTATCTTTAAATACTAATCCAAGATTCTCAGCTTTAACTCACAACCAACAAATTCCTATTTAACTGAGGGCCTCACACTGGAGAACAAGCCCATAGAAATGGGTCTGCAATGGGTCCTCTGACTGCTGCAGGCTGGGAAAAGGTTACAAGCTACAGCAACAGGCTTGGGGAATGTAGGGCTCTGCTGGCAGTGCAACACTGAGGAAAAGTTACTGAAAGCTACTTGAAAGAACTACAAGATGCTTCTAAATTGAGTTAGTAGCTGGATCTCCTGGGCAAGCTTTCCTTGCATCTGCACTATACCCGTCCCAAGTAGGGTCTAATGCTGCCTCTTCTTATCCAGCAAGGTCAAAAATTCACACTCATGTCCCGAATCCTGCAAAGCAGGATTACACCACCTTGATCCATATATCCAAAAGTTTCCTTTACAAATCCAGACCTGTACACGATACCAAACAAGTATCTGAAACAAGGCAGGTTTGTCTTTAAGTGGCAGCCATTAAGTCTTTGTGAACTCTGCATCTTTTGCACAGAGGAAAAAAACCCCACCACACTGTAGCTATACTAAAAGCTGAACTCCTTAAGGGCACACTCCAAAATCCTGCTTGGGTATGGTACGTTATTTAGCAGTTTTAAAAAATGCCTTATATCAGATGCTTCTATTTGTTTTTAATTCAACAAAACATCTCCACAAACAGATCGTCTTGTCTTGGCCAGAAGCCTAAAATTCAAAGAGTGCAGTATTAAGAAAACGTTAAAGAGCAGCACTGTGACTTTGTGAGAAGAGAAACATCCACCGACCTGTTCTGTGAGGTTTTAGCAAACGAAGAAGAAAAAGTACAAGTAATATTTAAAAGCTGTTGAGTAGCAGAAGGGTTTCGACAACCACCACAAGGCACAACCAGAAAAAAGGTGATTTCACATAAGGAATCAGGTCAGATGATTATACTGAAAGATAGTTAAGATAAGGTTACTCAGTTATTAGACAGGATTAAAGATACACTTAAAATAGCATAATACTGAGCTCTTCCACGCACAGAGCACAGCAGAAACGTTTCCAGACCCTGCCTGCAGCCAGCGTGTCTCCTGCACACTGAGAACTCCTCCACTTGATTTGTGTCGCACTTCTGAGCCACTTCAGGGGCTCCTCTGCTCTCATTACCACCTGAGATCAAAACTGCATCTGCAAGAAACAAATCAAACTTACTCCCTTGATCTGAGGGGGCTCAGCCCCTGAATGGCTTCTTTCTCCCTTCCAGTCGCCAGTTCTGCTGCGGAGCGGCAAACATTCGCCTACATGGTAGGAACAAGACTAATTTGCTGCTTTACTTTATAAATGCCTTATCCACATTCAAACCAATTTGTGTTCACTACTGAATGTTTTGTGCTCCTTAAGCCAGCTGTTACTGGAGGAGAGGACAGGAGTCTTTTACACTTTAATTTCGTTTGAGAAACCTAGTGGATAAATCGAGCGCTTCCCCAGAGCTTACTTAAATACAGTATTTTTAGTCATGTGATGAAATCTATTAAGAACTGAGGAAAAAAAAACCTGAATCTAAAATAACTAACTAAATATCAGGCTATCCAGCCAAAGATAACCCAGGGCTTACATGATTCTGTTCATTGCAACCGTCAAGAACATCCCGAATCCCGGCACAAAAGTCCTTGTGAAGGCTCAGCAGAGACAGGCAGACATTCACAAACTCTCAGCAGCCCCTTTCCTACCTCAGCACGCAGACTTACAGCTTCATTTCTAACCGCAGGAGGAGGTGAGCGTTTCATGAGAGCAGAGCTTTGGTCCACAAGTGAGAAGATGATGTTCTAGAATAACTTCTGGGAAACGTTTAAACTACCCTCTGGTTTTACGAAGGACATTTAACATGTAAGCGAGCGGTCTAAACCCTCACGGGTATCTGTTCAAGCCCACATTAATCACTTGTGTTTTATGAATCCCAGCGCGGCTTCGGTGCCATAAAACACAATTCAGCATCGCTACGTTCGTGAACTTTTTAAATCAAGTTACAGATTTATGTCACAACGCCTCATGTGAACATTTAAATCTTAACAAACAAGGCAAAGAAGAGACGCTAAATCACACAAGCCTCCGCTGGTTAAACGCATGGACTGCTTTAGCATGACTCTATTTTGTGCACATTTCAAGGCTTCAGCTTTTTTTTTGCCACAAGACACAAAAATGAATCAAAACCTGAAGCAGAACCGTGGTTGGTAAGACAACAATTTACTCCCCTTAATTCTACACCACTTCAAGAGTTTCATATCCCAAATACTGTGGGAAGAATATTTGCTATTTTAATTTTTTTTTGTAATAGTTATTTTTCCTTTGGGGAACATACAAAAGGGTCGTTAAACTACAGAATAAAATACAAAGTGACTTTTAGAAACAGGCTTTTTTTTTTTATCTGGTTCACAGAGTTACAAATCTCAGAGTTTATAAGATGTATGAATTTAAAAAAGGATTGACACCAAAAAACATTTAATTGCTGCCGCTGGGGAAGAGCCCCCTATTCTTACACTGTGTGTAACTCCGGCTGAAGTTTATCACCAGAAAAACTCTCAGATATTACAATCTACTCCTAAAAGGGCACGACTGCATCGATGAGACTTTAAAAGCACTTAGCAGCTCACATTTAGGCTTGCTAGCATTAAACTGCAATCTGCTTATATCATTCTTCACACTGAAGATTAAACATGGAACTTGTCTTATTTGAAAACTACAATTAATAGGGGGAGGGTTTTTTCTTTTTCTTTTCCTTTTGTAAAGCAGCAATTTAGGTTTTGCAGATGTAATTCTCCACCTTCCCCTGAGCTCACGAGGAACAAAGCCCCACCGCTGCCAGGATTCCAATGCCGAGGACTTCAGCAACCCTGAATGCAGCTTTACTCAAACAGAGATCCGCTCATTTGAGCTTTACCCACACCTAAAAAAAAACTCAGCCCGTGAAAATCACTACAGTAAGAGCAGCTTTCTTTTCTTGGGAGTTCTAAGGAAAACTGCAAACGCCTCCTAGCACCGCGCCCACTGTGTTACAGGATATTCTGCCATAGACGTGGGAGGCTCATACATGGAAGCTCTCAGTGTAACTACAGTTACTTTTTAAGTCAAGACCTCAAAAGACAGAAGAATTCTATTTTTTCATCAAATTATGAAATAGCTCAGGTTGGAAGGATTTTCTCTTCAGATACATTTCACACATTTAGACTACAGTCCTCCTCCTTACAGTGCTATCAGCATCCCCAAAGTGCCTCAAATCACACATTTAAAATGAACACTTAAAACTGTACGACTCATGCTACAATGGCTGATTGAAAATATATGTGTGTGTGTGTGTGTATATATATATATATATATTCAAGTAGCTCTCTTCGGAAAAAAAAACAAAAGGTAGGTTTCTTTTCCAGTTTATATGACAGAAGTCATTGTAAATACGGCAAGGAAAGCCTTGCTGTTGCTCTCTGTACTGAAACAGCCACAGGCAAAGAGAAATCTCGCATCAGCCTTACCAAAATTTACATTCCCAGCCCATACATTTGATCACACACAGATTTCTTTGCATATTTTCCCAAACTCTAAGTTCTATAAACATAGCCAACAACTGTTTCATTTCCTTGAGTTTTCATGTTGCTTAGGAGATTTTTTTTTATGGCTTCGTTACATTTTGTTTCAAATTACATTTAATTAAGCCATCTGTTGGTTCAAACTATGAGAAAGGCCGTAATTGTCACTGTGAGGCAGGACAGGGACGGCTGCCTAACCAGGAAGGCTGAGCGGCGGCTCTGCTCTACGTGGGACAGAGTGCCCAACATGCTCATCTCCACCGGAGGCAGAGAGAGGCAGGTGTGCTTCAGCAGCCATCCCAACGAGCAGCTTTTAGGCATTCAAGAACAGCAACAATAGCAGGAAGCAATTAAATGAAAACAAAGCAAAGACACTCCAGAACTCTCCACCTTCAACCAGCTGGATTAGAGACTGGTTCCAGTAAGCGCTGCTAGCAAAATGCCAGCATTTTCCCACTTCAACAACATACTCCCCCATAAGGAGGTCTCAAGCCTCTCTACAAATACCATTCCTGTGCAACTCTGGTCAGAAGGAAACGATGTTGGTGTTCAAACAGAAATCCCAACTCGGAGCACAACTCGCCCACTGAGATGGAGAGTTTTGGCCCTCTGCCCTAAACACCAGCCCACACGAAAACTACTGACACCCTCTCAGACAGCCCTTGGAGAGGCCAGAAAATCACCTCCTTTCACTCTGAAGGCTGTCTCTGAGAGCCAAAAGCCAGAAGTGGAAAAACTCTGTGTCTATTTTGAATTCTTGCAAGGTTTAACCCTGCTCTCCATTTAGCTTTAAAAATGTATGAAGTACCCAAGCTTCTCCTCAATTTACATCGATCTAGTCGCTTCTGACAACACTGACGATGGTCCCATTTACACCCTGCAATCTTTCTAAGTGTTGAAGCAGGCCTAGCTCCAACCAACAGTACCCTTTTCAAAGCTGAGATGACTGAGGTTCACCTTAAAACATCTATTGCAAACAGCAGCAACCAAGGACCCATTTCAGCCACAGCCCGGCTACCTGGACAGCAGCAGTGGGGAGGGCACGCCATCAAACACATCTGCCAGCTGCGGAGATGTGTGAGTGAGAGCAGTGTAGAAATGAGCCCTTGCTGTAAGCAAAGCAGCCCAAATAATACAGCTGTCCCATCTGGATGTGCCCTGCAGCATCGCTGATGATGACCACGTGCAGGAAAGGGGTGCAAAATGAATTATCAGGGGGGATTCCTGCACCTTACGAAGTCTGCACCACTCACGGCACATTAGCTGTGACTTGTGATTACATCTGGAAGAAGCAGCTGCTCCAATTACCATAACCTTCTCCCAGCATGCCCATAATGAATTTGGGTATTTTCTCTAATTTGCCCTTCTTTCAAAAGAACAGAAAAATCTGAGTTTTTGAGCTATTGTTTTAAAACAATACGACTGACAAACACTGCTGTTCCCACCCCACCTCCCATTGTAACCCATGGGGCTCTTTGCTTGGCAACATCAGAAGTTTTGTTTTGTTTATTCTGCCATATTGCCTGAAGTATGCAGAGTTATTTGGGAAAACAAAACAACAACAAAACCCAACAAGCTGTTGTGAAGTTTCCAGAACCAGACTGCATCATTTCCCCTGTTTAATTGCTCTGGAAGTGTTCACCACACCAGATCATTCACAGCAGTGATTCAAACAATTCCATGAAGGCTTCTATCACGTCACTGCAAGACTGTGATCTTCAGCTTCCACTCATCCTATTTTAGCTAAGGCAAACAGGAATAATGCTTTAGCTCATTTACTACACAACTGCTATTCATGTAAAAGCCTACGTGAGTGCTTATATTTAAAACTCAGTGTAAAAGTCTATCTGGCACGGCAGGTTTCAAAGTCTGCAAAATCATTTGTTACTCCAAGTATCAACATCTTCGTTATGCGTGCCAAAGTATGATCTTGTATAGTGCCATTATAGAAGCAGACCACAATACCTGCCCCATTTCCTTCTGAATGGGCACTTTCCAGAACTATGCTGATGTTTAAAACCGATGTAGGAAACTTCACTGAGGTTTAGCATTAAGATGAAGTGAAGGAAAAGATCCAAATGCAGTGCTATGTTTTCCATTAGATGTCCACCAATTATTTCTCAATTTTTACCCAATATTTTAAAGGTTTTTTTAAATTGAATCTCAAATTGCCCTGGCAAGTTTTGTACTTCAACAAATGCAAAATTTCTTCTAAGAAAAAGCTTTTCTGATTGTCCAAATGTGACCTTATGCTAGTCATATCTGCCAATTAAGCACAGTCCCTGAGCGCATATAACAGTCCAGTTAACTCTATCATCAGCTGATCTCTGCAATATTCTCTTTTACTGCAGACAGACTTTTACAATATCAGGTAGGCCTTTGGAAACATGAAAACAGTACTGAAGTTCTAGCACAGCAATAATTTCCATTACACAAGTCAGCTTTAATGGAGAGGGCTGAGTGCAGTGCTCCTCGCAGACCATCCTGCCGAACAACAGCGTAGCTACCAGCTGAACAGTGCGATCAATAAGTTATAGAGGTAAGCTGCTCCCATGTAGTTCTAAGGCTAAAATAAATTTCAGAGCTGCACAATAAAGAAAAAAGTAACCAAGAAAAAAAGTAGCCCTCTGGAGTCCAACTCAGAGTTGAAAAGCCTCTCTCTCATCTGACGCAGAGCGTTTTGAATTAAGGTCTGTATTTTAGCCTAGATTTATTTGGCTATTGAAATTACTGCATTTGTTATACAGTAAAGGTAAATAACGACAAGAAACGTTTCCAAAACTCGCATGGATCTTCCTCGTGTCTCTGAACTGAGATGCACAACATGTCAGCAGAAGTTTTTAACTAGAAGCTCGGTGACTACAGCAGAAAGAGCCCCATCGAAGAAACGCCCGAGCTGCATTTCAGCTTAGTATGTCACCGTCACCCTGAGGAATGCTGGTACAGAATAACGACCCCACGTCCCTGCCATGCAAACTGGCAGCCACACTCATTTCCAAAACGCTAACTTACCCGCTGTTACAAACAAAGAGGTGATATTCATGCAGAACCCAGAATAAAACCTGCTGAAAAAGCTGTTTACTCCCATCTATCACTGCTTTCTTCTGGACAGCAGTGCAGTTTGAGATCACCATGCAAACGGTTTTGTATTACAGCAATTGATGTATTTTAGAGATCAGGATGGCACAGCTTATCCATTAAATTAACAAATCACTTACGTAAGTAACATTGTCCCCTTTGTACACATTTTAGCAATAAAGCTTATTAATCCCAGCAGCAGTTCTAAATTTAAAGTCTCCTATAATATCAAGAATAGTCAAATGTTGAAATAGTTTTAAATCAAACAAGCGTGAACATGAACTGTAAACACAGGAGCATAGTGGGTGACTTGAGGCAATCTGTGCAGGAATGCAGAACAAGCAGTTCCCCTTTGAAACCCCATAACATGAAAGGACTAGAAGCTCCAGCAGCGCAGCAGCAGCCGGAGCCCAGGCTTCCCACCGGCTGGAGCAGCACAGTTACACCACTGCTACTGCAGCCTATTGAACTTCCCCAGGCTCCTACCTATCCACAGAGACTGAAGAGCACAGAACTGCCTGTACTGTGGCCTGTTATTCAGAATAACCCAACCCCGGCTGAATACAAAAGAAATGTATTCATTCTCACTGGGCAGCAATGTCAGCTTGATCCTCCAGACACGACCTCTGAGGAAGACCCAGAGCCCAAGTGAAGGCACAACAGCTCAGTACTACACACAGCTCCCTTCTTTACCCGCAGCACTTTGAAGAAGAAAACAACATATTTAAGGTTCCAGAGCTCGGGTTTGTTTACTGTGTGTCAGCTTACCAGCAGATCCACTTCTCTACGTTCTGTACAAATAAATAATTACTTGCCCATGCACTACAAAGAAAATCTTCCAAGCATGAAACTGCTGGCTACAGACAGATCTAATGATCCCAATTATCACCGCTCTGTCAGCAGCAGAACAAGTCTCTGTGCTGGAATCGTGTAGAACATCACCTCTCTGGAACAATCTGAAAACCCACAAGCATCACAGTGCTTCTCTATCATCTGGTTTTGTGGAGTTTAAAAAGACAAGGCTCCTTTTTAGTTTTCTGCCTAGAACGGGCAGGGGCACGGTGATATATTAACAGAATAATAATTCTTTCCTGCTAGCAGCACAGGAATGAGAACTTCATTCAGACAGGTGCATCCCTGCAAATGTAACTGGTAGGAGAGGTTCATATCACAGCTACAGCACAAACCCACTCAGAAGAACCTCCACATCCTCTAACTTTGCAGAAGCTATAAAGTAGGTATTTCTACTGACAGCTGATTTCTTAAATCAGAAACGCTCACAATGAGTATTTCTGGTTAGAATAACTTCATCTTATGAATAATATAGGTATATTTAATTTTATTCTTCTTCCAATACCTCTACTGCCAAATTATGAAGTCATCTCTATTCTAAGGAACATCCCACAATCAATAGCTACTTGCATTACTTCTCAGCTTCAGTTTTGCCAAAAATAAGAAACTGCTGTGTAACCCTCCAATTGCATTCTGTAATGGTAAGTTAAAAGAAGTCTGTCTAATGGCTCTTGCCAGTGATGTTCAGTACAGCTCCAGCTTACAAATAAAGCAGAAAACTCTTTAACGTAACTAATTATATTGCACATGACTGAAAGGATAATTCACATTGGAAAAGACTTCAGGTGGTCACTTCATGAATATCAAACATAAAAACGTTGAAGCAATCCTTTGTGAGATTACTTCTGAAGAAAGGGCAACTCCACTCTGATAGCATGCGTTAAATTAAAGCTAAATGCCCTTCCTCAAACAACCTATTATCCATACCGAAATACTGGAGTTCTTTTTTACTATAAGGAATAGAGATGCAAAGTGTTCTTAAAATACACAGAACTCCCCCACTGCTCTGACAGTATGTAAGCTGCTTAGGAGCTAAACGGATGAACTTGAAAGACCTTAAACTCAGGGAGAAACAGCGGCTGCCAGAGTTCTGACATCACTGATGGGGAAATGCTTTGAAATTCACTTTTGGAGGGAAACTAAATTGCAAGTACTTCCTCCTTTCCCTTTATAGACACAAAACTCTTCCTGTGTGTGTCTTACAGAAATGTGTATTTCAGTTGTCTAGAGCCAAAAAAAAACACCAACCAAAGTGAAAAAGAACCAGAGCTCCCTGAGGCCTGCACAAAGAAATCAGAACCTGTATGAACCAACAGAACTATTGCTAACTTAAGAACAGGCTTGTGAATAGTGTAATTAGCGTAACTACACAGCTGGCATGAAATATCAAGGTTGCCACCAATAAGCAGGTTAACGAGCAAGGTTAAGCTCCTTAGAGAACTAAGGATTGAACCTGTAACACCTCCAACAGCACAAACAAGCAAGAAGACAGACACTTGAAACAGTCCTTGCTACCTACCTCTAAACACTAAGCGTGCTATGGCAATGCTAGTAACCACAGCCCAGCATTAACCAATTTAGCCTACTATTAAAAGGACGCAATGTAGAAGTCAAAACCAACATAAAAAATGCCTGTGGTCCTACTTCTGCAGAACTGTTTGAGAGCATACTATGAGAAGTGACAGCTTGGATTCAGGCTGCTCGATAAACTCCTCTGCATGCTGGTAACTGGTGTCTATCAGCAAAAGAAGCCGACATAAAAAAGCCAGAGACGAGTCAAAGTGTGCAGGTGGGTATGACTTGCTGGATCCAGAGGGTGCCAGCAGCAGAGATTCTGGGATGGCAGAACACAGCTGGTGGGTAAGTGGCCGATCCACGATTACCTCTTTTCTCAGGGGTGAACCCAAACTCAGGTGTATTGGAAGAGAAGGAAGAACACATCTGCACAAGAGCTTCTCTAACAGATCAGGGGTTTCAGAAAAGCAAGCTGCTCGCATTTCTATAGCAAAGCAACAAAAACACTACAGTTAGCTATAGAACAGTAATAATTCAGGCTATTTCCAAGTGAATTGCACAGACCCTTCATCAATAATGACTGAAAAAACGAAACCCCCCTGCTACTCACTGAATTCTACAGCAGCCTCGCTTCCAGGAATGCAACCAGCCTCTACCACATGAGAGAGCTGCTCTGCACTGAATGGCAACTGCTTCAAAATGAGCGATTGCCAGATATAAATACGTTTCTTCAAGAGCCAAAGAAAAGCTATTAGAATAAAACACAAATTACTACTTATTTGTTTAGACAAACCTCCTTTTTCAATTAGCAGACAACTGCTTGTATAGGGAAACTTGTACATGCAATGTTCTACATTGCCTCCCCTCACAAATACCCAGAGAGCACCGGGAATGCTTGAGGTCTTATTCCACATTCACACTGCAGCTATGTGCAGTGCACAAAGGCACTCTTGGCCATGGAGGATATGAAGGAAGATGGTATTAGTAATCACTGTTTTGTTGCCTAAATCTTTGTGCATATCTGGGAAGACAACAAAAGGATGGCTGTGATAACATATTTTTAATGTTAACGCTACTTATCATCTTAAAGTTAAAACTCCTTTGTGGACTCAAGCTGGAAACTATCAGGATAACAAACCAGCTGGAAGGAGAACTCCCTACACTCCAAGTGCTTTTGTTTACAGGGTTGTAATTACTGCTATTCAAAGATTTATTTACAGTTAGTTGAGCAAGAGGCTTTGAACTAAACACAGAAGCAAGCACCAGGTTCTAAACAAGAAGATCATATGAAAAGAATGGAGAGAGGATGAGCACATTCCCAACATATAAGAAACCTTAAGTAAGGCAGCAGGTTATTAAGCAGTTGTGAAATGTCCTGACTTCTCTATACTCTTTGGTAAGGAATATTTCTAAGAATACATTAGCCATGTAAGTATATCTATTAGAAATACCCAGTTTTGCATCTTTTTAACAGGGTACTAGATTTTCCAAATCAATTCTCTATTATCACATAAGCCTGAATGCCTTAATTCTCAGCTATACCATCATGTAAGAGTGCACTGTCACTACTTATCTGTTAGTTACTTCTGCTGTCTAGGGATCTCGCTAAACAGGCTCATACAATAGGAACCACAAAATTTCGGGTGCCAAAGTGTTCATGGATAATGAGCCTAAAGATCCCCATGACAGAATGGGTCTGCAGTCCCACTACTAAATGTCAAAGGCAAAGTTCTAAATAGTTAAAATGCCAATGACCCAGTCTTCCTTCCTTAAGATAATTTCATTAACAGGCATTAAGCTCAGTCTCCTGCCTTCCCCCCCACTGCAACACAGTGGGTAAGAATTTCATATTCAGAACATGAAATAAAATGTAAAGGACAAAAGCCCCAAACACAGGGTAGGGCACCACAGAACATCTGGCACCGTGTACAAACAAGCCAAATATCCAGTGTGAGAATCAGCTCTGACAATGCTTTCCTCTCAAGCATTCTCAAATTCCCAACTCCTGACAAGTTAAAGAGAACATAAGTTAATTCTCCTTAGTTTTATAACAATTTATGTGTCTTGTATTGTTCTCAATGTCAGTTAGCTTCTGTCTTCATACACATCTTCTCATTTCTGGCCCAAACACTGAGTTCTGCTTCTTTCCTTTCTCCCCTCAAGTCTCTTTAACATGCCAGTGGCTCCCACATGCCAAATGCTGCAAAACATTTGAGAAATGTATTGACAATCCCCTAAGTGTATACAAAAAGAAAGCCCTGCTGTCCAGGTGAATCTCCCAAAGGAAAAGAAAAGAAGCCTTTCTCCTACTGCTAAGGAGAAGAGCACATCATCATTGCTTCCACAAACAGGCTGGAAACTTGTCTGGAGAGCATAAAGATTATTTGCTCTACTTGCTCTTTCTAGGTATGCTAAGAATGCTCACTGTCACTGAAACTGTGCACTCCCAGCCTCTCCTTCAGGCTCTTTTCCACATTTAGCAGCTTCAGTCTCTTTCCAAAATAGTACAAGGATGGAAGCAACTTTGCTCTTGACAGTTTTGCTGCTGCCCAGGGCCTTCCAGACAGCAATTCAGTACCCTGAAATCTCAAAGGACCACTGCATTACTTAAAGAAACTACCTACTGCCCTTTGGGGGACTATCCAAGTCTTGGATATTTTACACATCCACCTTCATGAAAACCCTTCTAAATTAGATTGCAGAAGAACCAGTTGAAAAGGCTTTAAAAATTATGACTGCTAATTACACTTCAAACAGGCATTTTCAGTTACTCACGCCTGAGGAATCTCAGAGAAAAGGCTTACTGGAGAAGAATGCAGTAAACAAAAATCCTTCCTTAACGCTTAACAAGAACTACAAGAAATGAGCCAGAGAGAAAGGAAACATCGTATCTTAAGAGTATTAAGATACTTGAGATAAGGGGAACACTGTATACCTTGACAGAGGCAAGGTAGTATTTTTTTTTTCCAATCAGAACTCAAGGTGGAATCAAAATGATGCCATCTGCCACTCCTACTACAGAAACATCCCTGGACTTTGCATTATATGTGCTGCAGCATCTGCCTTCACAGAGAGAAAGGCATTTCAGCTTCCAAAAACAAACAAGAAGTTCCCCAAAGCTTTACCACAATAGCAGCAATACATCTCCTATCTACATTTCACCAGAGTTGCTGAAGAAATAAAGCAAACCGGAAGGAGGAGGACACTGCTGATCATGTGATTGCAGAAATATTTCCTAGAGAGAGGGCTTATTCCTGTCTCACATTAAGCAACAAAACCCTTGTCTCTCTGGACAAGCATCAGCCACAGCTCTGGCCAAGGGGGCTCACCAGCAGCAGAAGGCCACCCCCAAGCCACGTGCTATCCCACAGAGCCAGCCTTCTGCCTTTCCCAAAGGTGATCACAATCCTGTTGTTGGACACCTGACAGGACCCAAGAATTCCCAGCACCGACTGTTTCCAGCACTTAGATCTGTGTGTTTTGGGGCTTGTCACAGTCTCACTGTGCGATGGCTTTTTCCACCTGTTGCAATTGTAAATCCATGCCTAACTTCATAGAAAGCATTATCAGTAAGTGATGCACAAACACTCCAACAGAAGCCTCTCTTTACCTACTAAGAAAGTAACACCAACTCCAAAACGCTCCTCCCCAAGTAACGTTCTGAGCACAGGCCATCTCTTACCTGATTTTGTAATTGGGCAGGGTGTGCTTGCGCTTGATAACCTTCTTGAACTGGTTGACAATGATGGAAGTGAGCTGAGGCATGGGCCTCCCTTCAAACTGCGACTTGACTTCAAAGACAATAAGGGGGTCATCCATGAAAGAGAAGTACCAGTGCGTGAAGGGCAGGCGCGTGAAGACCAGCTTCAGCTTGCCCATCACCCGGGACAGCTTGACAAAGAGGTAGGCCGACTTGCCAAAGACCAGGTCTGCATCGATGGCCAGATGGAAGCCGCCGTTGTACTCCAGGTCCACCTCGAAGCCCAGCTCCTCGGGGCAGCCCTCCTCACTGCACACCACGGGCCGGATGAGCCGGACAGCCTTAAAGACGGGCAGGACATTGCCCAGATACACGTCCCGGAGGCTCAGCCCCTCCAACACCTTCCCCGTCATCTTGGTCTGCAGCAGCTCTTCGAACTCCACCTTGATCTTTTTGGTCACCCAGTTCCTCACCAGGGCCGTGTCCCGGAGCTCCCTGAAGAGGAAGAGGAAGATGGCGTTGAGGAAATGGCACGTCTCCTCGCTGGACGAAGGCTCCGGGCCGGGCTCCGGCTGCTGGGAAGGCTTGGTGCCGAGCTCCGGGCCCGCTGAGAGAGCTGAGGCGGCGGGGGCCGAGGCCGAGGCCGGGGCCGGCTCCGGGGCCGCCTGGCTGCCCGCGGGCTCGGTGCCATGCAGATAGTCCTTCAGGCTGCGGCCGGCCGCGACACGGGCATAGACGAGGCCGTCGTCGGCTCCGGTCGCCCCGGGGGGCTCCGGGGCTTTCCTGTAGAGGAGCAGTAGCTGCAACAGCAGCGTAAGGAGACAGCCGGCCAGCGCCGAGAGCAGGATGGTGTACACCGGCAGCATCCTCGCCCCCAGCGCGCCTTCCTCCCCTCACGGCCCCGCGTTTTACGGCCCGAGGCTGCCGGCTACCGGCCGCCGCTCCTCGCGCGCCGCCGCCTCATCCGGGTCCACCCCACGGCGGCCCGGCGGCGGCGGCGGCGGCGGCAGGGGAGGAGGGGGCGGGGCCAGCCCGCCCTCCGCGCGATGCTATTGGCGGAGAGAGGAAGACCCCGTAGGGAGTGTCAGGGCGCCGGGCGGTATGGCGTCACTGTGTGGCGTGCGCATGCGCGGGGGTGGGAGCCGCGGGAGCGAGTTTGCGGCTCCCGGAGTGGAGAGCCTGAGTTCTGAGTGAAATTCCTCTGCAGAGAGCTCGAGGTGCCGGGATTCCTTGGAAGCCCCTTTGCTGCTTCGTGCTGATGAGAAAAGTTTGGGGCAAATCTCAAAATACGACATGTTCTCAAGCTCTGTTGGTGGTGATGAGATATAAACCTGTTTCTGTGCTCTTCAGCTCACACATTTTTGCCAGCCTCCATCCAGAGCTAGTTAAAATTGCAGACAGGAGAAGAAAATGTGAAATTTAAGCGCTGGGAAGATAAAGCTGCCCTCCCCCCTTCTTTCATAATGTCTATGGGGTGGGAGGATTGAAAAGCTCTTAATGATGCAGAGCTGTGGTTTGAAACTAGAGATTCAGTGTATGAATTTTTTATAGGTCTTGTGACTGGAAGTTGAAATGCCTGGGTGTTTAACAGAGCATTTCTATAGAAATACCAGAGAGGTCATTAGTACAGAATTGGATCTGCTCTGTTACAGGCCTTTACCATGGCTAATACGGGCATATGCAGTAAGAAGGTTTTTGAATTTGCAACTAAATGGCTTTTCAGGAAAGGAATAATATATTCAGAGAGGCAATAGCAGCTTTAGTTTGGGGTCAGGAGGAACACCAGGTAAAAAAAAAAGCGTTTTGCAGATAATTCATTTGAGTTTTTTCCTCTGTCAAACAAGCAAAAGAGAAAAATTGGCAAGTTTTATGCATCTGATGGCAGCTTAAGAGTCTGAAGCACTGAGCTCAGTAATCACTTTTATCCTTTCCCAGGAACGTTTTTATCAAGAGCTGTGTAATCTCAGAGACACATTATGAAGCAAGAACTGGGTGGGTTTCAGCATCTTCAATGACAACGACAGAATATCAGAATTAGCAGCAAATAATATTAATACGAGCGCAAAAAGGGCATGCAAAAATGTTGTGTAACATTAAGTAGGATTGAAATGATTCGAGAGAAAACAAAATCATGTCATGTAAAAGGGAAAAAGGGCTCATCTTCATACCATCTGGAAAGGGCCTCGAGGCATGTATGGCTTTGGCTTCAGTTTAGAAATTACTTTTTGCATTTTCTAGAGGTCTGGATAAATAGAAAGGTGCGTGCAGTCATTCAGTTTCCACTCTGGTTACACAGAGCTTTGTACAGCTGTATGGAATATACTCACCTGCTTGTTCTTTGCACAGCTGTAAATTATTAAATAGGATGCTGCACATGCATAAGTTAGACCTAGTATGCACGGTTGCTGTTTTTTTAAACGTGAGAATTATTTGTTAAAGGGAATATTTCACCCATATATAAGCAAGAAAAATACTCAGAAAAGTCCAGGCATACTCTTTTAGTTTGTAAATCAGATTGTAGGGCAATAAACTTGTGGGTGTAGAGCTTTAAATTTTCAACATTTTGCAAGAAATTACAACAGAGATAGTGGACAAGGATTGCAAAATACATAGAAGTTGGTATTGTAGTAGAGAACAAGTAGCATAACTTCACAGTGAATTTCCCATGGCTAGGCAAAGAGTGGTGACATCCTAGAAACATTTGTCTTTTTTCTTCTCATTCATGACTGACACAAAAATCTTTGAGTGAAGAAGAGCTTGGAAAGATTTTTTATTTAGCCCTAGACAGTGTGACCAGTTGAAAAGGCACACTTTTAATTTGACATCATGGCACCAAATAGAGAAATACCCTTATCACGAGCTTAGAAATGCAATTACAGGTGGTGATTTTTCAAAAACAGTGAAGTGGTCTAAATAACAAATTCATTTTCACAGCAGGAAATGCTGGGTTATTTTGTAATGAGTGGTATTAGTAATTTTCTTCATCAATATGCTATAATTGTTGCACGTTTTTGTAATATCTGTTGGCAAAATGGTTTCATTTTTTCCTGGGCCTCCTATTGTTTTTGTATTTCATGTCTTAGAGACCAAAATTAGATTATCACTCTCACAGTACTGCATGAAACAGGATTTAGAAAGTGATTAGGTAAATTCATGAGGAGAAAGAAAATCCACTGCGGTCTGTTAACTACAAAGACTGCTGGAAGTTGCACTGATGACAGATTGCTGTAGTACATCCTTTCCTTTCAACCGTCCTCAGGCTTCTAACACTGAGAGAGCACTACAGCTGATCTGGTCCAGTTCTGAAGATCTGTAAAAAGAGAAAAAGAAAAGAAATACAGTGATTAGGACTGCCTGCAGTTCTGGCTTTGAACTCTGCCAAGCACAAGGTCATCTACTTATCAGGTGGTTCTACATTTTACTGGAGTGAACCTCATTAAAAACACTGAAGTTTTAAAGCATGTCAAACATCCTTTGACACCATCTAGATTGTTTTCTTTTTCCCCCAGTGTTTATTCTGCCCTTTGAAGGAGCAGATTGCATTATAGAAAGAGCTCACTCCACCTCCCACTGTTCCCCACGAAGGCTTCTTTCCAACTGATCTGTTGTCCATCTCTCTTCTGCATCAGTATTCGAAATTTCCAGATCCCTCAGGTACAGTTGAGATGAGCGATATTCCTCTGCTCCCCACTTCACCAACTTCTAGTTATTTTTAAAGAGGATGACTGAGAGTTTGAGGGATACTTTGACTGATTGTGCTATCTTAGGTACAACAAGTAAAGCACTTGAGATGGTTGTTAATAAAGCCCAAATAGTTCTGATCAGAATGTGTCAGAACAAATGATAATGAGGGTTCAAATCCAAGGTTTAGTTTGGCCATAACACAAAGCCAGTATTTTGACTGTTTTGACTGAAGCTCATCTTTAATTATAATCAAAAGTACTTTATACTTGTTTAATCAAGAGCTTAACATTTTGGATGTAAAGGTGCTTTGGATACTTACTTCAAGAGGCTCATGTTCAAGCTTAGAGTATCCTGTCTCTTAATTAGGGATTCAGTTGCTATCTCACCAGACACTGGCTTTTATTATGTCATGAAACAAGATCCTCCTCTTAGGAACTGTAGCTCTGAGATAGCTTATCCAAGATTTAAAAAGAAAAAAAAAAAAAGCCATTTTAAATGTAAATGTAACAAATCCAGTCTTTTTATATTACCAGTATCCAAGGCAAATGGAAGATTTCCTTTATTTCCAGCCTGCCGTTGCATTTTAAGTCCAGGAACTGCTCTTTAATTCAGAAGCAAGTGAGATTTGTCACACGTATTGCTCCTTCGTGCTGCATCTGCTTCCCTGGCTTCTGGGTTTCATGTAAATGATAGCTCTCTTAATCTTCAGAAAGTGAAAAGTTTGGGATTGTTACCACATTTGTCATTTAGCGCTCACTCATGTAACTTTCCTGTACATTTTCTGAAGTTATTTTGACATCCCTCATAAGGCAGCCTCCCCAAGGCCCTTCTGCCTGTTCCCACATCAGCTCTTTTAGAGCTGAAGACTACTTTAGCTACTTCCCCTAATACATTTCAAGTACAATTACATGATGATCAATATGTTTTAGATGTTCCACAACCTCAGATTTTAATTTTTTTTAATGCTTGGCTCTCTTCCTGGATTATTCCAAATCAGCCCTCGGCTGACACAAGAAGCCTTGATAAACTGCATTAAGGACAACTTTGAATTTGTGGAAGGGCTCAACGTCTGAAGAGCTGATACACACTTTAGAGACGAACTCGTCCATTTGAGCACAGAGCAGTAGGTTGGCTTTGCTTTGCACTGGCAGCAAGCAAGGGAACTGCAAACAGAAACATTAATTCACAGTCTCATTTCTGTTCCTCCCTGGTAACGGGGTTTTACAACAGACTTCCTGTGCCTGTATTGATTTTTCTGGAGTCAAAGAACAAAAAGATAGAGCACGAGGACTCACGTGACCAGCCTTTAAGCAGGTAGTTTTATCACAACACGTCCTTATGCTGCTTGAGCTTGTGCAAGAACATGGCCTGAAGGCTTCCAATGACACTAATAATTGCAAACCTGTGTACATCCCAGCTTCATATTTGTAATAGTATATTACTCTGCCCAGCTACGTAAGACAAATAGCTGTATTACTGAAATCTACCAAAGAACTATCAGTAATACATTTCTGCTGAGAAAGCACAATGCTGCTATTCCTGCCTTCATCCTGCTGCAGTTTATTTAATAGTCTGGTTTTGTACTATGCTGTCTGTGCTGCTTCTGCTCAGAATTTGCTCAAAGCAAGGCAAACGTGAGCCAGATTTGAATGCACCTACAAACATTACTCCATGTTTCACCCTAAAAAGTGTCATTTAGAAGGGCAGAAGCGACTTGTAGTTTCACAAGCATTTTGTTACTTGGAAAGCTGTGTTACATAGCCTTACCCTTGTACACAGGCATAATTATACAAGGCAAAGACTTTAGGGGAATGGGCTAAATGAACTGCCTAGACAAGGAAAAGGTTAACAATAATAAAGATAAATATTACTTTGGGATATTTTTTTCCTCTAACATTCGGATTATCAGTAAAAATAGTAGATAAAAACCTCTGGCAGTGGTGTGATTTAAATCCGTGTCCTTCACGTTCAGTTCCAAACTTCTGACAGAGAAAAAAATTCAAATCATTCTTAACCAAAGGATGATTTTCCCATTTTAGGACAGGCTGTCTTCTTTTAGCTTCAGTCATGTACCAAAGGGTGGACAGACTGAGAAGGCAGAATTCGGATCTGCAGGCTGACAGAAGGGAGGAACTTGTCTGCTGTCCCCAGTATCTCAGCAAATCATGTATAAATTCTACCCACCAACTGCAGTTATTCCAACAGTTTTAGAAGCATGGCTGTCAAACCGCAGCTGCCCGAAGTGCTGCATTATACACTTCTATGTGAGTTTACTTATTGAGCTGTCTGTCTAACAAATGGAAAAATTGAAGTCAATATTTTCAGTATGAAATTTAAAACTTCTATGGAATAAGCCCCAAAGAAGCTTGGCTTCCTGACTCACTCCTGCAAAAAATTCTCATCCATACAAGGTTATTTAATCCAAGTCAATATTAAAAAAACTCAGAGAGATGAAAACTGTCGTATAAAAGCAAAACTGAAGTTCTTTGAGGAAAAAATTACAAACAAAAATAATTTTAATAGAAAAAAAAAAAAATAAAAAAAAGAAAAAAATTTTTTTTTTTTCCCCAAGATTTTGACTTAACAGCTTTAGATCAGCAGCATTTTCTCAACAGCATTTTTATAAAGGAGCCCATGTACATGAGCACAAGCAATGTGTTTTCTGCCTTCAGTACTATGGTCTAATCAAGCCAGCTCAAAGGCAAGTGCAGTCTTTCAAGCAGTCAATATATTTTTTATTTGAATGTAATGTGTTGAAACTACTCAGATTTAACAGAGAGCTATAAATGCATGCGCTGCCAACCACATGAATTATAGCCCTTATTTTTATGACGGGATCGCTATGTTTATCACCAGCATTGCTACAACCCTACACACTTCTGCTATAGAAAAAGCAGGATGTGTTAAACAAGGAGTATCTGCAAGGGCAAGAAACAGTCAACGGAGTACTAGAACTGCACACTTACAGTTTTTAAGAGTTGAAAAGCCAAGTACACCTCATTTCTATCACGACCTGCATGCTCCTTCATACTGTCTCATACAAGTGGGAGAACTGTCAGTTTCTACTAGTCTGAGTGAGAAATGCTACCTATGTGGAATCAATGCACATCACGTACTATGGCTACAATAAAGGTCTCCGTAGCAACATTAAGAACAGTTATTTTTAAGTGTTCTACCTTAGTCTCATGTTCATGGCTTTCTAAACACAAATATTAACTATTTATTTCCACTGCAGATGCTGCTATGAGCTCATCCAGCAGAACTCCATTGTTGAGGCATGAAAAGATGATCCCTACCTTCCCCCTCCCCCCCACCAGATCACTGCAGGCTTTTTTCCTTTGCCGTAAGTAAATATTATGTAATTGTTTATTGACATGCAGCTGGTCTGGAAAATTTACCTGTAAGAACTTCCTCTTCTCTCAGGGGGAATAAGGGAATAAGAGAATATGACGAAATTAATGAGGAAAACCTGAGTCCTCAAATGGATTTTACACAATCGATGGAAAACAAATAGAAAACCGGAGGCTGTCCTGGCACACTGTGCTCAGGAGTGGGTCTGGGAGAAAGAGGAGCAGGAAAGGTGGTGAGGAGGAGGAAGGAGCTGGAAGGCACCTCCCCGAGCTCCCTAGCTGCCCATGAGCACTGCAGCAGAGGAGCTGCCGTGCAAGCAGAGCTTGGGAAAGGAAGGAGGAACAGAAAAAAACAGTTGGTTTTATCTCAGGAATCAGAAATGGCTGCTACTGGAGGAGGAGCAGGAAGAGAAATAATATTCTTTTTCTGAGAAATGAAGCAGCTTTTTTTTTTCCCTTGCATGCTTGTCCTTCTGACCTGTTTCTCAAGAACTTCATCCCCCACTGAGGCCATTGTAAAGCTTATTTAAGGCTGGCATGGGTTTCCAGACCTCCTCATACCTGGCATTCTTCTTTGTTATCTAAGGCCAGTCCTGTCATTTCCCCTGGTTTCTCACTCCTACAAAAGGCAAAGCAGTTTTCAGGGAGAAATGCAGATTTTAGACAGCTGAAACAGGCAGAAAGCATGCTAAGCTTGGAGCTGTATTTAGTGTACTGCCTGCATTTCTGCAAAGGAGCAGAAAGTGCTTCCTTTTCATTGCTACCTTCTAAAGAGACAACCAGCAATGGCCAATAATAGGAATAATTTATACACTGCAGTACGCAGGAGTGACGTAAGGGTAACACAGGCATATATTGCACAGGTCTTGGATTCATTAATAGTATATAAACGTGTACTGGTTTAATAACAACTACAAAATACTGGACTTTGTTAATAGACTTCTGAAATGCTAATCTTTCATTACCTTACATGCTTAAAACACAGTCTGGCATTACTGTTTGTACTGAGTTGAAGGGAGCACAACCCAGGGAGAATGAGCATCCTTTACCCACTCTGTCAATATACACACCTCTCTGCTCGATCTCTGCAGGGGTTTAGGCTCAAAGAATGTCAAAGAGGAAGAGAGCCACAGATAAGCATGTATAAATTACATTACAAGAAGGGAGGTTGGTTTTGGCAAGAAGTCTTGTCAACAACAGTGTCAGCAAATGCCAGGACAAGTAAAAGAAGTGAGCTGTGATCTTTCTTGAAGAGATGTAGCATGGGGCAGAGTCCTTTAACATACACAAAGAGCTGAGTCCTGGTGCTACACAATTGCCTGGGGTGGGAGAGCTGGCATCAGCCTCCTACCCTATTCCCTCAAAGCGCTGCATTTGGGGCGTTCCTCTCTTTCCCTGATGTTAGGAGGGGAGCACTAATTTCTTCAGCTGATTACTGCTCTGTTCAGAATGGCAATCATCTAGGAAGTTCTCCTTCAGGACTGCCTTACCCTTTTCTTTTACACCTTTAGCTGGGAGGGTTTTACTGAGAAAGCCTAGGAGAGCCCATCAATGGCAATTTTGCTGAGCTGTCTGTATCTCTAGGAAACGGGCGGCCATCAGCAGCCCTGTAAATGCTTAATGTAACGGGTACAGCTACTAACAGGGTGGGGGCGGGGGGGAGGAGGAGAGTAACTTAGGATGTAGGACCACCTGCAAGATCTGTTCAGGATCTATGCCAGAGAGCAGCTGGATGAAGCCTGCTCCACCATCGGTTCATAGGCAAGTCTGTGATTTTACACAGGAGATTTGTGGACATTAATACTTCCTCCACACCAGTTGCTCAGTGTATCTGATGCTGTAACATGAGCTTGCCTGCTTTCTCCTTGGTTAAAAGGGCACTGTCAAGGACATTTCCAAGTATGTGCTAAGTTAATTGTGAAACCCATTCAGAAGGCTGAAAATATTGCTTTTCCACAAAGCCAAATTCTTCCTTCTTTCCTACAGCTACTCATCAGCATGACTCTTCCAACAGTAACTGTGTTTCTAAAGATTTTTTCTTGGCAAGATGCATTTACTGGCAAAGGCAGTTTACCTGACACAAGATAGTCACCTTTAAGAGCATGCACAAGTTCAAATTCAGGTGAAGGAAGAGGTCACAGAAGCAGTGAAGAAAGATTTTTAAAAAGCTATTGCTGCTCTGCCACACACCATTGACTTTTCCCATCTACTTTCTCAACTTCCTACTTTTAGTAGCAATATTGGTAGTATCACAGCCTGTGACTGGTTTATATACATATATTTATATATGTATATATTTGGTGTTGTTTTCTTTATTTTGACACAAGCATTATCTACAGAAATGGATTTCTTCCCACCTTGTTCATTGTTTGGGCTCAGCTTGTTACTCTGCACCTGGGCTCCAGCTTTTGGGTGGATTTGGAGTCTGCTTCATCCCTACATTCAAGTACATCATTGTAACTGGATATCAAACACAGAGAGAAAGGACAGTCCCATGAGTAGCCACACCACAGCTCCTGCCCTCACTCTCACCTCAGACTCAGCTAAGTTGCTTCCCATCCTCCATAGGATGCTGTTACCCAAATCCTATGAGAAGACTGAGCTTAGCTCTGTAAGACTTCAAGTCACACCTGATAAATGTACTTAGGAAAATTACAAGCTGTTTAGATAATTTGTTAATGAAGGTCATGTGGGCACATCTGGGACAGCTCGAATAAATACCCGTGACCTCTGTTCCTGTTGGGGAGCTGAATACAGCCCCTGTTCAGGCTCTACTGCAGGAAGCTGTGCTATGCTCTATCAAAGGGCCACAGGCCAAGTGAGGGTGCTGCGGTCTCTCACACTGCACTTTCTTTCCCTGTGGCTTAGTGACTCATGCTTCACACTTCCTTTTTATCCCATTTTGCAGCATTACGAAGAACCCTTTTGTAGCATAGGCAAGCATTTTGAAACACTAGGTTCTGGTAAACAATGAAAAATGATTCTTGCTAACTATTAAGATGTCAGATTCACAGCTTTTCTGAGGAATGCATATCTTCACTCAAGCACATCTCCTTTCCATAGCCCACCACTCACATGTGGGGCCCAACTGTCAGTACTCTCAGCAACACCACTGATGTACTGAGTGCTTTACTAGTCCAGAATCCCTGATGAATGATGGGAATTTGCAATAGCTGATTCTTATCATCTGAAGATTTTATGCTCAATGAATTTAATGCATTTGTTTTTTTACTTAGTTTTATCTGAGAACAAGACACTTTTTTTTTTTTTGGCATTGCCTTGGTTCAGCCTGTTTTAGCTGGCACCTGCTTGCTCATTAGCTCATTTAAGTCTTCAGATGGTCTACTGACAGCATGTGTGTTCTTGTGCACAATGATACAAGGAGGAGAACTTGATAACTTGTTATCATGCCAGTGAATAACTTATAAGAGTTTGCTGGACATGTAGACACTAAGAGAACTGAGAGGATAGTCACAAGAAAATATATTTTCATGTATGTTTAGAATGGAGGGAGACCTCCATCTTTTCTTATTACATACGGTCCAGACCTTCATCCTCACAGACCCTCCAGAACACTGGGCTCTAAAACTTCTAGTTCTTCTTGAGTATACTGAAAGACACAAAGCAAGCCCATGCTTTCTCCAAAATAGCTCAGCATCAGAAAGTCAGAACACAGAGCAGTAAAGAATACTAGACCATTATGTCTTGCCAACGTTTGTCCACTCAGGCTTCCTGTAATGTAACACTAAATCTAGCAACAAAGTACCGGAAAACCTAAGTGCAATTCCTTCACAGGCAATAACCTGCCATTATATCTTGTCTAAACGCTTAGTTTCAGTACTACTTATTGATGTTAACAGGAAGGCTTTATAGTTGTGTAAGCAAACTCAAGCAATTATTGCAATGAAGAGATCTTTCAACATCTTCCTTTTTTTGTTTTTGCCCCAGATTAAGCCCCCACTGAGTCAGAACCACCACAAGAAAGCTTGACCTCATGCATAAAACTACACAGCATCAGATGCCTTTTTTCATCTCTGGCTAATGATGCAACTGCATCATTTGCTAGGGAGCAGAATCCACATTTCTGTACATCTTTTGAAGAGGATGAATGTTTTCCACCACTCAGTTGAGTTCCCTCATCTGTAGATAATGAACTATTTTTTATGACAGAAGTTCTAAAAAGGTAATGGAAAGATAATAAATGAAGACCAACACCTTTCTGCATTCAGAAGAGCCTGTGAGAGGTCCAGGTAAAACCAGCATCGAACCCACTCACCCCCACTTCCCTTGGGGGACGCTCTTCTAATGGTGGCATTGACATCAACACAGAGCAACTATCCTATTTCCCAGTTGTCTCAATAGCTGAGATGCTGCTGGATAGATGCACAAATTCTTCTAGCTGAAGTTAATGCATGGTTATGTACTTTACCAGTCCCTTTATATTCCTCTTATTTCTTCACTGGGATCTGGGTTCGTCCCTCTATATGGCCCTTAGGGTCAGTGCTGCATTTTCTTATACATTGTTTGGATTTCCAGTGTATAATGTAACAGAGCTTTCCGGCACAGGGACAAAGAAGTAAAAAAATAAAAATCAAATAATTTTTAAAAGAACAGTTCAGGTGTTGTTTGTGAAAAGAAACACTATTTTCTTTTTTGGTGATAGTTTTGGGAGCAGTAGGCAAAGAGTGAACTCAAGCTTTACTAACATAACCGTATTGCTGCCAGTTGCCCCTGCTTAGGCCTGGTACTTGCCTTATAAGTGCCTACATGAAACCAGGTAACAATGCAGTTTAATTGTTCCAGCTATACTCAACACAAGTTGACCTTGTCAAGGGAGCTGGGGAGTACTATACTGTGTATTTATAAAAATTAAGAAAGAGGTCTTGCATCTCCAGCATCAAGTAGCAGTAGTGATCTTTCCTCCTCCCCACAACAATCTCAAGTCTTGGAGAAAGACTGGGGCATCCAAAAAGTTCACCACATTCCAAGACAGTGCAATACATCAGTGCCTTTTGACTCCTTGGTCAGTGGCCACTCTCTATGCTTCTTCTGTAGGCGTGTCACCTAAGGACCATATCCCTGCCAGAGATTTGAAATAATAAAAATCCAACAATGCCTTTCCAGTCTGATTTCTTAGTGAGCTGCCAGGCCTACAAACTCTCCAGCCTCCAAGAAAGCAAATCTCACTATCTGCACTGCGTTCAGCCAAGTTTAATCCTATTATTTTCTATAGGATGAGAGATCTACTCCTACTAGACTTACTGTCTCATAAAAAATGCTAGAGACCAGCCTTGCTCTCTTATTTCCCTCTTCCTTCCTCTCATCTGACCAGTTTCACCACCCAACCTGGCAGTGATTACATAAAACTTTCCACTTTTAACTCCTCCATTGCATCTTGGTTTTTTTTTTCAGACACTACTGAAAAATCTGACATCTGTTAATGGCAATCTGTGCTGGCTCATGGGATGTTTCAAACCCTGTTACAGCAGGGTACCCAGGCAATGGCTTACATAGTGGCTCAGAGTATATGGAGGCAGTCACTGTTTAATAGCTTCTGTTTCCTTAGCAGGAATCGGACTTCTGGATAATGATGAACTTCTGTTCAGCACATTAGGAGAGAGATAGTAACTTTATTACTGTAATATTGGAAGTTCTTTGGGTGTAATATTTATGATTAATTAAGAAATGATCCCATTTTTTTTCCTGAAAGAACTAGAGTAATGATTTTCTAAAGATACCTATCTTAGTTAGAAATTAATATGAATGATATGACTAAGCACTAGCAGAGTAAAAGTAATTATAAGCATTTGGTGCTTTAGCATTAAATGATATGAGTCTGCTGCCATCTGTGTCCTATTTGTAGCCTTAGCATCTTTTAATCCCAAAGGAGGACTAAGAATTACTAAGTAAACAAGCATTACAGGAAATAGGAGAAGGGGAGAAATGAGAGCCATCCTTATAATAGCAAAACAAAAAGTCACACGTTACAACTGTCATCATAGTGTCCTAAGGCCCCCACCCTTAGCAGGGGGTTGGATCATTTATTGGATCATTTATTGCCCTGCTATCTCAGATAAAGCATCAGCAGGATCTGAAGGGCTGGATTATTTCCCTCTGCTTTTTAGTTTTGATATGTGCGTTTTTAGACTCTGTATACTTAGTCACTTCTCAAAACATCCACATTCTAAATGCAAACAGTGAGCAGGGCTTTTAACCCGACACTTCCCACAGTTATGGGCTGAAGGTTTGGCTCAATGCTGAAGTGCCTCGGTGTAACACACTGACTCAAGTGCTAATCAAGTACATCAGCGTCATAAAACAGGCAAGAGCATTTCAAGGTTCAAAAGCAAGGGAGTTCCTGCAGTGTAATGAGTTACTTACAGTGTGTCAGTGGAGCCAGATGCTCTTGGCCTGTCCCGTGTTTGAGGAAAAATGTGTTCACTATCATGTCAGCAAAAAAAGATTTAAGATAATGCATTTCTGCCATGTGTTTGAGGGTCTGGAAGTACACGTGTGGTTGAGCCCCCAGCCTCAGCGAACACACAGCAGCTCTTTACCCAACAGTAACGCGATTATCTGCCTGAACCCTGGGCTGAACCACAGCAGTCAGCTCAGACTGGAATTCAGCAAGAGGCAGGAGGCTGTCAGGGCGTCTGTAAATTTAACTTCTTACATTGCAAGTGAGAAACACTATTCTACTGAGGATTTACTTTACAGAGTCACAGTGTCAGCACTTCGGTTAAGAAAGGCGTATTGTCTCTTCAGGGAGAGTTGAGAATTTCCAGTTTCATATTTAGTAAGTAGAAAGCATTCTGCGCATAGGTGCTGATGTGTTGTTTTCCTGGCTGCACACAAAGCTGGTAGGTATGTTTCTAACATAGCGAGCAGGAGAAGCAAGCTGCTCTCCAAATACTCCAAATCCCACAAAACAGCTGATTCACGACTCGGAGGCCTGGTGCATATTCTTCATCAGCAACTGAGTCACTCTGAAATCCTGGATCAGCAAGAAGTGAAACAGAGTGGCTCTGATCCAAGAAAGTGTGTGTGTGTGTGCCTGCTCAAGGTCAGGGAGCTGTTTGGACGCTTGAGGTACGTGCTTTGCTGTATTTAGCACTTTGTGGGTTGCAACACTGAGATAACACCATAAGAAAAAAAATCACTCATGAAGTAGGATTGCCAAGCAGGGGCTGGGCTACAAGATCTCATATCTGTTCTAAAACTATGGAAATAGTGCTGTCGAAGTTTTAATCAGTGTCTGTGTTGGGAAACTGTGTATTTCATACACATTTCCCTCAAAACCAGCCAATCAACCAAACAGGAAACATTACTAGCCGTTTCCTGACCCCTTCGTACACAACCCTTGAATCTGTAAAACCTCTGTACGGTGAAGATAACCCCTTTGCTCAGACAGCATTGTCAGAAGGTAAGAAGCCAAACAGATAGAAACCATCCAAGAGTCCCAAAGCCCTTTAAGAAAACTGATGGTGGTGATGGTGTTGGTGACACCGGCAAGTTGGTGAAATGCATAAGCAATGCAAGTTCTTCCATAAGACTTTAACTCACTTCCTTGTGGAGCAAATAAAGCTCAGCCCAAATGGGGCAAGAACACTCCATTGCGGGGGCAGAGCAGAGCGAGGGCTCCAAGGAAAAGAAATTCACAATACCTCTAACTAGTAACAAATCCAGGCTGCTCTAGCACAACCCAAATTGCTACAGCTGTCTCAGGTTGCGGCCACTGGATGTCACTACTGATCCATTTCAGAGCACCGGCAGATTCTTATAAGAGCAAAACAAAAACCATCCTAATTTGGAGAGAATGAAATACTACTTAATACATTAACATTGTTCATGAGAACTTGTTAGCTCATTTTATTAAGTCAGCACAGCACGCCTGTCACCACGTATATGAATGCAAGGCAGCGCATGCACAAGAGTGTTTCCTTGCATTGCCAACTTCTCGCAGGGGAAGAGAACTTGGGATTGAGGGGAAGAAACTTTTGGGGCGATGACACCACATAAAGGTCAGCATGGAAACGCCAAGGCCAGCGTGGAGCAGGAGCATGTCCAGGCTCATGGGCTGGGGGACTTCAGGTGTGGGCATTTTCTGGGAGCTAAGGACCAGCTGATCATCACCCCCGCCTTTTTCTACTAAAAACAATTCAGATCTACTTACTTTCTTGGGGATGAGAGATTGATCCTATGTTTTAAAAAGCAGTAGAAAGAAAGCTCACTAAAATTGATTCTCTCTAGAGCACCTCCATCACACTGGACAATTGCATAGACATGGAGGTAGAGGAAGGTCTGCTTTGATAGGCTTGCAGTAAGGAAGTAACTGGGATGGGAGGATGAAAAGACCTTTATCTGTGACATTTTTGCTCTGCTGGCATCCCCACAGACAAGAGGGGAGGTGATCTGATAGGAACAGACAAAAGAGGCACCAGGGAGGGAAAACAAACATCAAGATTTGGATGAGACTGGGGGTTGCTAGCAGGAGAGGGAAAGTGAAGGATCTGCTGGAAAAAAATCACATAGGAAACATCATGAAATCAGGAATCAGCCTTGCTTCCCATCAGGCCAGACCATACACATTTATACACACTCCTGTGCCCTGCACCACCTGAGTCCCACCCCATATCAAGGCTCCTAGCACTTCCCAGAAGGCGGCTCTCTTCCCCATTCTGTACAGCTTCACTAAATTTTCATCATCCAAGATCTGTTTTTAAGAAAGAAAATTTTAGAGAAATCATATATACTCAATAGAGACTGCTGGAAATTAACAATTGGACTCATCCAAGATTTATCCCCTATGGGCAAGCAGGGGTCCTCAAGCTATTCATACGCCAGCCTCAAACGCTGCAGTGAGTAAATGTGAACACAAGGCAGGAGCTGGGGCAAGAAGGGAAGAGCTGGCATGAAGATTTGGGTGAGGCTGAGTCTTTATGGGAAGGGGAAAGCCTGGGATGAGATGGGCTTGGGAACTGGCCCTATGTAGAAAGCCTAGGAAATCTTGAAGCCTGAGTGACATCCTGGGAGGAGAGAGGAGAAGTGTACCAGTCTGGTTAGAGGAGTGAAGAATTGATTTTATGCACAAGATGGAATTAAGTCACTGCAGGCAACCCAAAATCATTGCCTTTGAACTCCTCCTTGCCTTCTTGTGTGTAATTTTTGGAGTGTTCTGAACCGCTTTGGGGTGGGTGGTATTCAGGGTAGCCCAGCTGTTTTCAGCAGCAGAGCTTTGGGTTCTTGAACTCCACTGCAGGCTCTGGAGGAGCAAAGCATGGCCTTAGAGCATCCTCACCCAGCCCAGGATACCAGCCTGGTATGGATTACATCAGCTTGATGAACTGCTTGCAGTGATATACCCGAATAAATATAGTTGTGATGAGCTCTCAGCTATCTAACAGAGCTGGGGATCTAACAGGACTGAGCCAAGGCTCTCCCCACCACCAGGCTCAGCAGCAGCCTAGCAGCCCACTGAGCTCATCGGAAACCTGAGAAACTCATCTGATTTCTGCTTGGAGGTTCATTTTGATTTAATCAGTCTGGCATTTTGCCAGGGGAAAATTTTTCCACTCTGAAACTTCCCGACCAGTTTTAGTGAAAGCTAACGGACAACACAAGGAGGTCTTCTGCACAGCTCCTTTTTGCCTCCTCTTTGCTTACATGCAGAGCCATATTAACACCGTGAGGAAATGGCATTATCTATGTGCCAGAGCTATACTGGTGTCATGGGACAAGACAGGTACTTCAGTTACTCAAATGAATTTGCTCAGGGAAGAGTCGTATTGGATCTGCCCCATATTCAGCCTGATCTAGTGGTTGGCAAACTTGCCCAGGGCAGAGGGTTGGAGCTCAATGATCTTTAAGGTCCCTTCCAACCAAAGCCATTCTATGATTATACTATTCTATAATATGGGAAGGATGAAGAAAAAGGAAAAAAAAAACAACAAAACCCAAAAACCAGAAAACTCAAAAGACACAGGGGCCAGAACTGCACCATTTGGCCATTGTGTCTTCTCAGCCTGAGAAAGCCACCACACCTCAGTCCCACTGCATGCAGTGGCTGTAGGTGCTGGAAGCTTTTTAATAGAGAAGTAAACAATGCAAGTGAATGGATGCTGGAACCACAGCCAGCAGCCCTTATGCCGTGCCAACACATCCTTCAGCTCTGCAAGTAGTCCCATTGGTTTCAATAGGATTACTTGCAGGGTAAAGCCACTCAGCTCGAGGCAGGGAATCTGATCCCTTGTTTTCAGCTGAAGATGTAAACTCTGGGACAAAGATCATCTCGATTTCACAGAGGCTCAGCCTGGCTTTCACTCAAGCTAGGGGAAAAAGCTGACCCTTCTGTAAAGCAGTATATTGCTAGAAAGCAATTTATCAGTCTAAAAAGAAGATTTAATATCAAGTTTAAATCATATTTCATCAGCCTCATTTCAAAAAAAAAAAATCACACTATAGATTAGTAAAGACTAATTTTCCTAGCAGGAAAGCAAAGAGGGATGGAGCTGGCCAGAGCTCTCAACAAGGCATTGGCAGGACCCCTCCTTCACTTCCCAAGCCTTAAGCATCGGTTGTATGCTCCCCTCCTCTCATGGAAGCATTGCTTTGTCCATGGAAACTTAAGTACGTAAGATAAGATGTAAGGAACTCTCACCAGCTCTTTTTATGAGCACTGGAAGAGATGCCAGATGGTTATCTGAGGCCTTCCCAACAAACCCACAGCTACAGGGGGAATGCAGGGAGACTGGCAAGATAGGGAAATCCTGTGGCCAAAAAACTTTTGGAGAGAGCAGTTTCTCCTCCCACTTGTGGAGACCACACTTAAATATTTGTGGTATCATAAATACGCTCTTCCAGTGTGTGCACTAGTAGGTCTCTGGAACACATCTGGTGGTGGTGGCTCCGGACCCCGAGGCTTAGAGCAAGGTAAGGAGTGTCCGTGTGTGTGCTGAGGGTGTGGGGCTCAGTGCTGCTCGGTTGGATCCCATCCTGCTGCCTGGGGTTAGAAAGTACAGTTTTCTATCCCTAACCTTGATTACTATAGATTAAGTGTGATATATAGGGAGGATAATCTGCTACCATAGGGATAAAACAAAACAGATTGCTAGATGCTGATATGGCCACTTACATATGCATGAAATTGACAGAATATATTCTCAAAATTGATGATAAAAACATAACTGCTCTGCTTTCCCTCAAAATGCAGTGATTTTATTCTAACAGTGTCCCATAAGAAGGAGCATGAAGTCTTAATTCCCTTCTTCAGGCATATTCAGTTTCTTCCTGTGGAGAAGGGAACTTTGTTTCCCCATGCCTTTGCTCTCCCATGCTGCTTGTGGCTTTAGAAATGTGCCTTCAGTCCCAAAAGCTGAGGTCCTTCCCAAGGAAGAAAAACAAAGTGAAAGACAGGATAGGGTTTCCCTGTGCAGGTGTAGAGTAGGAAGACTTCAATGATTTCCTTCTTGTTGAAAGTGTAAATGGATTGCTGTGCCCAGAGCGTGCGAGCAGAAGTGATTTCTTCTCAGGTAAATGTTAGGAGGTAGGAAAAAGCGTTTGCAGTAACAACATACCTCATCACCAAGGGCACTGAAACATGGGATCTCTGACCAAAAGTGAACCTGAGTCACAGGAATACTTTCTTTTTATAGGGCAGCTTTCATCAGAGAATGTGTTTTACCAACTCAGAGAGGCAGAGGTAAAGACACAAACTGACACCATGTCCGACTTCCCCCGGTGATGTCACAGAGCCAAGGTCAGGGTTTGGCCCTACATGCTGGGCTTCCACATCTCTATTCCCTCACAAAGGGAGATTGAGCTCCACTGAATAGATGGTAACTGATGCACAGCGATCCTGGGGACTTTGTCTAAAGTCAGAAATTGAGCATATTAATGAAAAAGGACCCAAGAGTTTTGACTTTGCGTTCTAACCCCAAGGAAAACTTAATTTGGCATGAGCAGCTGCATGATCTTAGGGCTTCTGCACGAGCAGGGAGTAGTTTGCTTAATGAAATAATATCCCAGGCACACACGAAGAGCAATTACTTGCTCTCCTATAAACCCTCATGTATTCATCTAGAAAAAATGCTCATGACTCAGTCATCTGGGACGGTTCAAGCTGCTCACCCTGCAGCGGGAGGCGTAGGCATGGCAATGGTGAAGTTAAAAAGGAAGACACATGACCTCAATTACTCACAGGGAGTCAAATTATGATCTCAGATACAGCAGTATAAATCCAGAGTCATTCCCCCTGAAGTAATTGGCATGATACCGTATTTCTGTAACATACGGGAAATCAGAATGCAGTCTACAATCTCGGTGTGTCTATGGAGCTGTATGCAGAGAGGCTGCATTCTCTGGCAATGCATTGTCAGTTATGGAGGAGAAAAAGGTTGGAAAACATACCGAGTTTCCCTGTAGCAAGAGCAACAATTTATTACCTAGTTTTGACAGTGTACTTAATAGTGATTTCACTGTTTTTAAAATCAGGTTTTCTCCACTTTTTGTAAACAGAGTAAGTAACTGCTCCACAGAAAGATTTCATAAGGGAATATCTGGTTGAACTCAATCTTAGTTCCTCATTTTTGCTTTGGATATCATAAATGATGGGAAAAGGAGGATTCTGGCAGAAGAAAGGCAGAGGAAAAATCAGGAACGTATGGATGTACAGCTGGAGGATGACTACCATCATGGACCTAGAGTTAGAGACGTTACAAGTTCCAAGGAAGGAATGATTAATGTAACAACTACAATGAGCCATCGTATGAAACTATTTCCATCAGCACAGAACAAAGGGCTGAGGACTCTAAGAGCAGGAGACGGGATGCAGCACCACAGGAGACCAAACAGCAATGTGTTATAAATAGAACCTCTGTTAGTCCTTTCTGAGCTTTCAATAACTGTGATATTCCCAACCTTAAGGTTTGGAACTGATAGATGAGGAGTTTACCCTATACACAAACATACATAGATATACGAATATTATGATACGTGTGTTTTAATGTTTTCTAATCTTCCAGAGGCAGTCCTAACACACATTACATTAAACTACAACTAAACCACACCAGGGCATGCAAAAGGATGCCCAAGGGATGCTCCCAACAAGCCGTGTGCAGGATTGCTGCAGGGCTGCCCCTCAGCAGCCTGGAACATCACACACCTCTCCGTGTGCACAGCAGTGCTTTGCAGGTATATCTCACAGCTCCTGGCTTGGCCTCCAGTCGTCACCCAACTCAGATTCCTTTCTGAAAAGCTTTGACACACACATTGGATAGATATAGTTTCTGAGTATGCAGAAAGCACACACGTGCACCAGTGAAGTTATGAACCTTGTAGGCTGAGGAAAGTGATACTGTATTACACATATGAAAGCAAAGTAGATATGTTTGAGTATGCAAGAAGGGTAGATATGTTTGAAATATGTGATAGCATATGCGCTCCGGAGTGCAAAGCCAGGTCCAGGAGTATCAGTAGGGGAAACATCAGGGGTAGGTCATTAAGAAGTTGTTTGCATTGGTACTGCTAAACTGTTGGATGGAGCTTCTGCCTCTTCTCAGACAGAAGCGCTGTGACAACTTGAAGTCTTTTTGTGACAGATCCAAGAATAATAAGCCTTTCTCAGCACAAAGTACAGCTGAACTGACAGCTTGCAGTTGGTCAGTGTGTGAATGGGAGCAGTGTAACTGATGGATATCTGAATTTGCACCATTAAGTCTCCTGCCATGAAGCTGCCACCTTTATGGTTCTGCTGATGGAACAGCAGGACAGGTGAACTGGCACCCCTGCAGCACCCAGCCTCATCCAGCTGAGCAAGGCACTGCTATGATATTCCCAGATCACAGCATATCCTGCTCTGGTTTGGGCCCAGCACTACGCATAGGCTAAAGCATAAAATAACACCAAGAAGTACTCCAGCCACATTTCCAGCATTACTACAGTTACAAGTACTTTTGAAGCCTAGTCTCCATACAGTTTCATACAATTTCGGTTCAGAGATAATTATTCTTTTCAACTGAAATAATGCATCTGCCCTGTGTTGCATATCTGCAGCATACAGTGCTCTTACCCAAGCACAACTCCATCCTCCTACCATAAAGCAATAAACCACTGCACTCCGGAGAGACAGTTTTGAGTTCTTTGGGGACAGAAAGTTAAAGGTCTGCCTCTTGTTGTTACACTACAGCATAATGGAAAGTACAGCACTAATACCAGGAGAGCACAATCCTAGGCTGCAGCAAACAAAGACAATCCCAAATAAAGCAGCTGCACACACAGAAACAAAAAAAGAAAAACTGCTTATCTTTGAATATACAGATACATAGAGATCTCCTGAAAGACAGTCTCACCTTTGCTGCCAACCCTTAAATGAGGTCTGGGAAGGGGTGGATCCTGGCTGCACCCCTTCTGGTCACTCAGCTGCACTGCATGCACCTGAGCTCCCCTGGGTTGGCCCTGACTTCCCACCAGGTGCTCCATCACTGCTTCAGGCCGTCACCTAACATTTCTGCTACACACTTGGCCATACAAAAAAGTCAATAATCAGGAATTTCCACAGGAGGCACTCACTAAGCCTGGCTGAGCTGTTGCCAGCTTGTCACTGTGCTGATTGTGCTTGAAATGAGAAGGAACTGAAAAATCACATGAGCTGCTACTTCTTAAAAATTCCCGGGTGTAGGGGTGCAGGACGGTTGAAATGCACGTGGTGAGGGAGGAACAGCACTGATCACTGATTCTGCTATGGAGGACCTGTCCCATGAGACTCATGACACAGGCTGCCCAGAGGGGTGGTGGAATCGCTGTCTCTGAAGGTCTTCAAGAAACGTGGAGGTGTGGCACTGAGAGCCATGGTTAATGGGCATGGTGGGGACGGGTTAGGGTTGGACTTGGTGATCTTAGAGATCTTTTCCAACCTGAATGATTCTATGGTTCTATGTGTCACCGTGCCTGCTGTGTATGGGCATTCCTGAAGAGAAATGAGTGGTATGGAGCATGTTGTAGGGTGAGCTTTGGGCTGGCTGTAGGGATGAGGATGGAAGGGATGGTGTATGAACAGCTGCTTTGTGAGATGAACGTCTGCAGAGAAAGACTTCCCTGAGGCCTGGAACTCCATCGTGAAGTAACCATTGGTCCGTTGGCCAACCAGCCACATCAGCACAGGTCTCCAGGGCAGAGAGGAGCAGCAGAGTACATAGCACATTCATGAGACGGGGGTGACTAGGAACATCTAAAAGATCCTGAGAAGTTAAACTGTCCCCTGTGAACTCTGAGAGCTCACTGACAGCTGTGGGCTTACTGTTGGAAGACAGTCAAGCAGCATAAGGCAGTCTTTACAAACAGGTGAGATGCTGGTCTTTAAGAACATTTAAGGAAAGGGGCTTTAGCGGTTATGTTTAATTGGGTATTTATTTAATGTGCCAGATCCAACAGGTGTAATTTGGAACAGCTGAGGACACATCAACTTGTGTAATGTTAAGGCTGTTACTCCACAGAGGAAGGGGGGGAAATAGTGCCTATTAGCATAACTATCTCCTCACACATCTTCTCTTGTCTTTGCATAACATCCGATGTATTGCAGGTCCCTGCCAGCAAAATAAAACAATGATCTGAGCCCCGTGGGTCTGTCATTGTTGATTTATAAAGTACTTACAGCTAGTTGTGTTAAATGTGCCCCTCCACTGTGAGAAACAATTACTGAGCATACAGTGGTGCAAGACTGTGTTGTTGATATTTTGTATAAAGGCATCTTCAAAATGTATTTTTTAGGCATTTCAACCACCCTATGGAAACCCATCTAGAAATAAACATAGCTGGTCTAATGTATGTAATGAATTTAATGGGCACATTAAGAACAAATCTAATAGGGTGATTGAGCAAAGCCAAATGTCTCCAGGAAATTCCTTTATAATACACGATTGAATTATTGTTTTTCTATTAGGGCAGCCAAAACATTCAGTGTCCTTGACAATACAGGATGTGTGCCGTAAGTTTTTGCCACTAAGCTAGGCACACTGCATCTGGATATGTGCCCAGCTATTTGAGTATTTCCATTTGAATGATTTATTCATTTTCCAGGGAAAGACTACAGAAGTTATACAGAACTCTGCAAATTTCTTTCAGATCATACAAAAGAGCTAGGTGCCTGGCTGCCAAATGAATGAAATCTAAGGAATCCAGAGGCATTTACAGCAAAGCTGAGATTTTCCTAATGGACAGCTATAAGTTATGCTCATGAAACTCCTAAATCTTTTCTCAATAGAAACTGGGCATCTAGCTCTCTTTGCAAATCCTCATCTCAAGCCTGCATTCAAGTCCCTGAGTAAGTATCCTGACTTACAAAAATGTTGGCCCTGCAGCTGCAACCGCATATGCTATGAGAAGCTGCTGAATAGCAAATGTGAAAATTGGATTATTTATTCATGTCTGAATGTGATCCTAGGAGCCTAACTTGAAATGCCTTTTAAAACCTAGATCCAGTACTTCTACCCATTGAAGCAGCGCAGAACAAAGTGCTTTGCAAACTTCTCAGCTCATGATGTGAAACTATTAATGCATTGATGTAGCAGAAACAAACTGAGAAACTGGTGTTCTAAAGTGGTAGTTCAAGCTCTGTTCCTCTTTCCCAGCCCCTACACCCACCCCTTAACTGTTGCTGTGATACATAGGAGTAGGAAGCCAAATAATTTACATGTTTTGGGGTGGGTTTTTTTTGGAAGGACGTTGTGTATTTCAGACACCTAACTGCACTGCCTCTCTGGGTTTGCAGCTATAAAATGTGTATAATCATTACCTCACTTTGTTTTTTGGAAGTATGGTAGTGACTTTGAGATGTCCTGGAAACCAGCACGTAAGTATTGACTTAGCTATGTGTGAGAGGAGATGGGGAGGAGAACTCTGGGTTTTTCAAACTGTAGCTTGGGAAAAGGTGCTGTATATTAGTGTCAAGTCCTAACATTGTCTACAAGATCTTACGGCTCATTTGCTGTAGCACAGCTTTCTCCCTTCTATCTTCTCCATAGGGGAGGGCAAGTATTTTTCTTCTTTGAATAAAATATTTGCCCCACAAAAGTAGTCTCGGGTCAAATTAGTCATGTAGTTGCAGCTGAAAACTATTTTTGGCCTAGGTTTACAGCACTGAAGAGGATATCCAGATCCTTTACCAAGTATTTAAGGCACTCAGCCAAGATGTGGGAGATGCAGGTTCAGCTCTCTCTGGGGAAAGGCATTTGAATCTAGCCTCTGGGAGGTAACTATCATCAGCATCTTGCTGTATAGGGAAAACACGAATCATTCAAGCAACTCGAAACTTGAGCAGCATTGTGTCTCCATTGAGCTGTGGGTCCTTCCTCAGCTCCCGTTCTCCAGGGAATGTGAAACAGGGAAACAGGGTGACTGTTGGGACATCAAATCAGTGCAAGACAGGGGTAACATTTGTTGAGTTTATCAATAACAAAAAGCAAAAATCACCCAACTGGGTGCTTTCGCCAGTTCTGTACATGGAAAAAACATGACCTCCTAGTGGTGACGTTTTGTTGTGTGTGCTTCATAGCCTTGCCCCTCAGTTTTATCTGAAATCCAAAAGCTCACCAGGCTAACTCATATTTTTGTGCAGGATCCTAAAGCCAGCTGAGCATTTATCATCCTTGAGGAATCCAGCCCGTAGAGGTTTAATTAATTTTTTCATACACACATAAACAGATTCAAGATGTTCTTGCTCAACCAGGGGATAAAGGGTTCTCCCACTATCTCAGTTCTCAATCAGAAAAGCGGTCAGTTCCAACGTGCCAAGATTCTCCCAAAGCCTTAATTGCCATCATCTGTGTTTACTAACGTAGGCTAATAAGCATCCTGAAAAACAAGGACAATACCCTTTTCCATCACGAACTTAGAAATCCAGATAGTCCCAGGCTCGAGTTGCTTGTTAGATGTACATGTAGCCTTGACTTCTCTGATAGGAATGGAAGATTCATACTTCAAAAGTAATGCTGGCCAGCTTCGGCCAGCTGCCCAACCTCTCAAGAACAGAAATGTTAAAAGCCATAATTCCAGCTTGGAAAAGTACAGAGTATTAAGTAGATCTCCCCTGTTCATTTACATTCTCAAGGTTTGCTTAGGTTCACTTTTCCTCTCAAGTTACTGCACCATGCTGTAAGACATTGCGAAATAGGTTTCTCACTGTTAGTAACATGTGTGGGTGGATGCTAAAGTGTCTTATCTCTAGTGAATCCTCATCTGATATAAAAATGAGCTACAACATGATTGTATTCCATCTGAGGATTGGGCTATACACAATATAACAATGCTGGGATAACACAGAATTAAAAATGAATGATTGTGCCATGTAGCAGCTATTGGGTGATCCAGCTTGGTTCCTTGGGAAACAAACTCAGCACCTGGAAAGAGCCACCACAATGCCTTTCCTTCCTCACAGAGCATCTCGAGCACCCCAGCTTGCTTCTCCCTTCCTCCATGTCAGAGGGCAGGCTGTTCCCAGTGAAGTCCAACCAAGCTGACAAGCCTCTAAGTGATCTCACTGATCTTAAATAAGGAAAAAATGACTGGGTTTAGGATTCAAAGAAGTGAAAAAATTCCACCCTTCCACCCTTCTCTGCCAAAGCCCAGGTATTTAAATTGAGTACAATTGCAACTGGGCAAAACCAAAATGAAACAAACCAAAACAAACTGAATAATTTGATTACCTGGGATCTCAGTCTTGTCATTGGGAATTCAGGTTAAAAAAAACTCCCAAAAAACAAAACTTAAAACCAAAATCAGCTACAAAATGAGGGAGTCCAGCGCAGGGACATGGCTCCTGCCATGAGATGATTCGGGATGGGAAAGAAGTTATATTTCAGAAAGTAATTGATCCCAATGCCTTGCCCTCATTTTAGTGTCCTAAAGGCTTTGTAAAGTCGTAGACTTTTCTGACCAATTCTGTTTGAATTCTTTGAGGGACAAGTAGGTGCCTGCCTGTACAATCTAGTATAGCTGGTCTCACTTATGCTCTAATCATCAGTACAGGAACACAGCTGTATTTCAAGCTGAAAAAGTGTGCATCTAGGTTCTGATTTTCTGTTGTTCCTTTCTTTTCCCCTTCTAATTTGCGTGCATGCATAGCTGCTCTTCACAGATACCCAATTATATCAAAGTTTCCTCCATCGTGTGATATCACAGAGTTGTGTACTTTAGAATTCTTACTTCTGAGAGCCTGGATCTTGTTAAAGCACTCCTCTCTACTACTTTCCCTTGATAAGCTAGTGAGGCATATGCTGTCCTTTGCTCTAAGGCTTCTTTCCATTTCTTGGCTGAATAAAAGCTTCCAACAGTGATTCTTGCTACAGCACAAAAAAAACAAGTTTACCAAGGATGCAAATGCAATTCATTTTTAAGGGCAAGAGATGGGCATTGAGTGTTATTAAAACTTGAATGATTTTAAAGACATTTAATTAGCCCTCAAAACATGAATTCGTTTCTAAACTTCAGGCAACCTGGTATCTCTTATGTGATTGGCTGTAATATTTCAGCTGCTGCTGAAACGCACCACTCACCCATCACTGTGCTGACAACCACTATTCATTCTCCATAAACGTTCACCAAGTGTTAATGAATATCAGTAGTTGCCATTTGTTCCACATGGAGGCTTCCAATGACATGCTTTTGCTTCATCCACACTTCCATGTCAGACGTCATTGTGACAGACTGCCCCTCTGCTGCCATCACACGGCAACAAAATGTAATGAATATTGATGGGAAGATTCAGCTACTGCTGTACTGCCATCATCAGCCTCTGATATCACAGGCCAACATAATAAAATAGGAGGCATTACTTTCAAAGCCTTTCAGAATTTTCCTGCAAATCTGTGCAGTTTGTCAGCTTCCAATTTGCACTCAGGCAGTGCAGAGGAACTCAAGAGTGCTCTTGACCAGGTGCTGGTCCTGATGACAGGGAACCAGGTCCTGAGAGGTCACGGAACAGCTGGAAGGGGTCTTCAGCAAAAGGAGATCCAGGAGGACCATACATTTCCAGATGTGAGGAACCTCAAAATCTTTCACACAGGATGAATTTAGATCCCAAGTTACCATGCTTTTGGCATGTTTTAGCGTTAAAAAGTAAAATACCAGAATTTGGGATTCTCTGTTACATGCAGATGTCTTTCCAGAGCAGTCTGGAGAAGGAGTTTGTTCACAGGTTGCTACAGCTATTAATAAATGTCGTTAGTAGTATTTTTTGCTTTATTAAGCAAAATAACATGAATTCTTTCCTCATAAACTGTAACAGGAACTCCTCCCTGTACAGTCCTCTGGCTGACAAGCATTGTAGGTCTAATTATTGGAACATGTGCTTTAAAGTGTTTTAGTGTCATGTATTCCTTTAATTGTATTATACCGTAAGCCTGCTCTAGAAATAACACTATTAAAGTTTCCATTCAAAACAAAGATCAATCAAAGAGACAAGCAATTATTTCATTATCCTTAAGAAGCTCATAACATAATGAAAGGAATGTTAAAAATAAACGAAATGGGTGTACTTGATTGAAGGAATAGATCAATCATAATGACTTTTCTCGGAGAGTAAAAAATTAACCAGGATTAAGTTTTCGCAGTTTTGAATACATTATGGATTCTCTGTTTCTAATGATTAAATAGGGAAAGCTTTCTCCAATAATAAACTGAGAGTGAAATTAGTAACAGTTGTATCTGAGTAGAAGCAAGAGTGAAGATTGAAAGCCAAAGCTGCAGTCTTATAGAGCAGGAGGGGCTGAATAACATTAGGTTTGACCAAGCCCTCTCAGAGTCCTCAGCCCAGAGGCTCAAGGGCAGCCCAAGATGGTGGGCAGCAGCCTGAGGATGTGCTTGGTGCCTACCAGCAGGTCCCCAGCCTTCCAGGTGACTTTGGAAATTCTTGAGAGTGCACATGAGGTACAACTCAAGGGAAGGCCCTGTGTTGCCCCTTCTAAGACAGCTACTCTAGTGAATGAGGTTCCTTTGGAATTTGATAGAGCTTGATCTATGGGCTCCACTATACATTTTTTCAGCTTTTAATATTGGAGCCTTTCTGGGAACAGGCTCCCCGGGGCAGCAGCCATGGCATCGAGCTGCTGGAGTTCAGGAAGCATCAAGAAGTTCTGCCATATGGTCTGATGTTTGGTCAGTCCTGGGTGGAGCCAGGAGCTGGGCCCAATGATCTCTGTGGGTCCCTTCTAGCTCAGGACATTCAATGATCCTACAAGGTCAGAAACGAAAGGAAAAAGCAGTGTGGAAGGACATCAGAGAACTTTTGTATTAGAAAAGTCCTCCCAAGACACTGCAAAAAGAAAAATCCAGACAGATAAGAAATGGAACACTGGAGGAGCTTTTCTCTCTCCTCAGTCATCTACCCAAACCTGACTTGTGTGAAATGTAATGGGAAAGTCCAGCTGAGACTTCTTTTGTTGAATACTAAATAGGCCATGGTACCACAACGATGGCAAAGACTATAGCGTTTCAACAGGCATCAACTGAGCCTTGTCTTCCAGAAACAAAATCCCACTTGACGTTACTGCATCCCAACACGGTGCCATTGTTGGTTTAACCAGTTTGTCGATCCATATAACCAGTTCATGCTGATTTAGTTGTATGCATGAGTACTAATTAGGTTGTCTTGTATATAGATGAGGCAGCTGACTATGTATCATGCTTTCTTCCTGACCCTTTGCACCCTTTTCTGCTGTTTCTTTCTCTCAAGGAGGCCTTGTGGTAACAGTTCTTTTCACATGTTAAAACTGTTGTTTCTCTAACTCAAAATACTGTGTGTTTTGAAAAGCTTAGTATGGAAGATATAATTCTAAGTCATGTTTCTTTTAGTGAGCACTAAACGTTGGCCGTAGACAGCAGTAGACTCAGGATTTGGTAGTTAACCAGTAAAAATACTAAAACAGGCAAAGTCTGTCATCACATAAGAGACAGCTTTCAACTTTGCTAAATGTCTTTCTACTTACAAAGTTAATGGAAACCAGTCACAATGATAAAATCTGTGACTGTCTTAAATAGAAAGAATTCTTGGTTCTTTGTGGTAGAAAAAAAGACTGGAATTTAAATTCTTGGGTTTTCCCTCCTCATTTTTAACTCCTTTCATTTGATTAAAAGACTTTTAAAAATGAACAGTCCAATGAAGGGAGAAAAGAGAAACGTATACTTGGTAAGATAAAAAACCAACCATTTGAAAAAGGCCTAAACCTTGCAATTATGAGAAATCCAACGGCCTTAAAACACGAGGACCAGAGCAGATAGAGAGGGTAAAAAGAACCTTGGGCAAAACAGGGTGAACGCAGCATTGTTACTGGAGGATGCCTGATAAAAACACAACAGGAGAAACCACCATGCAAACCACTTGCAGCTAAAGAATAAGAGCAGCAAACAAAGATTGGAGTTGCAGATAAGAACATGCAGAAACTTTCTGAGCGAAATCAAGGAGAAAAATAAGAGCAATATTTACATAAAGAGAAATCTCAGAGATCCAGATGTGCTAAAAGGCCAGCAGAAAGGAGACAAAAGAGAGAAACCTGGAAGCTACGGAGTTCTGAACAAATGGCAAAGGACAAAAAACTGCAGCTCTTTCTCCTTTCCTCCAACATCTCTGCCTGAGGAACGAAGCTCTGGTTATATGGCAGCATAGTGCTGCCATTGCAGCCTTATTGCAGCTGTTTTATAGAGTATAAAAAAACCTACATCAGAATGACACGAATCATTCCCTGGAGGTTATGTTTCTCCATGTGCGAGTATATACCTAGCCACTTAGCTGATTGCTCAACTGCACTGTCGAAGGTGGGAGAGAAATTCAACATGTTTTGCTGTAGGTTTCAGTTAAACTCAAGGTCTTTCTAGTTCTATAATAGAGTCACTACCACAACAAATGAAGACAGAAGAACTGCAAGCTACTGCAGTTGTAATTGCTCCTGTTAGAAGAGCCTAAGGAAGCCAAAACATCATCCAAAAACTATGGATACAAACCTGTCAAAATGGCATTCATTAAACATGCAACTCATTCTTGCCCTTCCCCTTCCCTACAAAAAAAAACTTTGTGTTTGCAATTTTGAGCAGAAATGTTAAAAATACATTTACCTGTGAGAAAGTTTGAAATCTCACGTATGAAAGTATATTGTCAAATGGCCAGGTGCAGAAGAGGTGCACAGACACCTGTGCTGCAACAGAGCTCTTAAATGATTCCTCTTAAACGTTTAAGCTAAGTAATCCCAGTCGATATGGAGCAGCAATGATAGTTTTTCTAGTTTTTAATAGTAATGGACAGTACATCATTACTAAAAACATAATATTTTTGCACCTGGGCTCTTTTATGACAGTGTTACTCCTGTGCAAAATTAAATGTCAGCAAAAGAAGAGTGATTCTAAAATGAAATTGTAAAGAACTGTATTATTACACTGAGGGGGTGGTATGGTGATTTAATATGGTGAGTAGTCACACCTGAGTAATTAAAGAGTTTGTTTTTACAGGGAAGCACTAAGTTTACTAAAGCAAAGGAAAAGTATTTTGTTACAAATAGATTATCTCAGTGCTTTCACTCAACTTGGTGCAAACCTTCATATGGAAACTGGGATTTGACAGAAGTGTAGCTGGGGGAAAAAAAAGAGAAAGAAAAAAGAAAGGAAAAACAAGTAAAAAGTTATCAAAGCAAGGTCCCTAAATACAAAGTGCTGTAGATGATGTCCAGAGCAAAGTCCTTTCTCTGCAGCTGCAATAGGAGCCCAGCTCCTGGCTCTCCTGTTCCATATGGGCTGCTGCAGGTGAGGAGCTGGGAGCCAGATTAGGAAGGCTCCCACTTCTCCACACTGCAGGTAGTCAGGGTGCATGCAAGGCTGTTTGACACCCATCATCATTTACAGGCCTGGAGAGCTCTTTTTTAATTCTGCTCAACAAATGTACAGCTTAAGGAATGTCATACTTTCTCATCACATCAATGAGAACAGTTGAAAGGGCCTAATTTCTGGACTATCTGCAGATTCATAAACTCTATATCACGATATCTTAAGTGGAGTTCTGGGCTCTGCAGCGGAGGAGCTGTTTCTTTCTGACCAGAACAATAGGTTTGAGCAGCACAAAATCTTGATGAAACTATTTGGGAATCTCAGCCCCGTAACAGCAGAGAAGCTGAATATCTATAGATAGATGAAGAAAAAGAGCACTCACGGCCCATGTTACCTGCCCACCCCACAGCTTCCCATACCCAGATCACTCCAATTAGCTTTCAGACCACAAGGACAACATTCTTGTAGAATATTTTTCCATTTTGTCCTCAAAAAATGAGTTTCCTGTAATTTTTGTAGTTTCCTTGTTTTCCTTCAGTGCAGCGTCCCTGCAGTATTGCTTTGCAGATTTCTTGCATCAGTCTATTCATTAGCTATAAGGGTGAAAAAGAGAATTAGGAATAAAGCAAAAATAGGGATCTGTTCCCAAAGCCAGTGAAAACAATGGGAGTCAAAGGAACTGGCATTGACCAAACATTTTATTTTCCTCAGGAGAATAGAATGATCCTAGCCAAAGTTTCAGAGCATGAAGATCCTAGTAATTCAATCAACACTACAAAACAGAAATTGACATTGCATTTAGGTTCTTATTCCTTGTTAATCGTGGCACTCTCCTCATATTATATTTGAGCAGAAGAGTAACAGTGATCATTATTGCATTAACTGAGCACAGCGAGGTCTTTCATCCTCCTATGGAATTTCAGGCTGACTACTGTACATACAGTTTCTGACTGCTGAAAGCTGAGGGTAACTCCTTAAAAAGGATATAATCTTTTTTTTTTCTTAACTTTGGAAATTACAAACAGAAGAGCCTGTGATGTAAAGACACACAGAAGGAAATGATCTGAGAGAGGAGCCTTTAATAAGCTCCATAGGTTCAGCCTAATATACATTCATGTCTTCATTAATTTAGTGGATGATTTTCAAAAGAATGAGCCTCTCTTTCACTGGTGCAAGCAAAGTGCAGCTAAACTCACCCCCTGCTGATGTGCTGTGGGTAAAATCATCCAGAAATCACTTAATCTGAAAGGAAAAATCCTCTTAGGTATTTTCCCAAAGACTCTTTGAATAGGCTCAGCATAGGCAATCGTACATGGGAGAAAGCAGTTTCGGGGGAGATTTTCCTACAGCACTACTCCTGCATTTCCTCATTTCCTTGCCTGCAAGCAATGGGTCTGTCCCCTCCAGATCTGACCAGCCCCAAAAAGACTTATGGATGACATTTTAAAGCTGTTGTTTTGTCTGGGCACCTCACATGGAGCATCACATTGGTCTGTGCCCCAAGTAGCACGCAGCTGGAATTCAGACTCCATAAATCAAGTCAGGAGAGAGAGCCATCACATGGGGTCACAGCAATGAAAAAAGAACAGCTTTTAAGAAGTGGGCACATCTCAGCCCATTGGTGCCAAAAAGCTGCTCATTAGGATCTGACTGAACGTCAAGAACATCTGTTTCCATCCCATCTGCTTCACAGCACTTATTCATCAACAGAGAGCCTCCACGTGCCAACTGACAGCATCCACAGCAAGCAGGGAAAAACAGAGTGATCGAACACTGCAGCCCAATGGCTCACCCAGCATCCTGCCTGCTGCAAAGGATGGGCTGAGGCTGCAAGAAGCAACTCAGATGTCAAAAACTTAGGTAAAAAAAATATATATATACACACATACTACTATGACAATAACCCACCTCACCTCAGCTGAGGACAGCTTAATGCAAAAGAACAGTTGCTTAAATACTTTTTAGGGGGGAAACCATTCAAGTCCTGGGAAATAGCTGCTTTTCCATCTTACTGGCCCTAGGATAGCTATTGGTTTGATTCAGAGGTTGAGATCGGGGAGTTTTCATTCATGAGTGCTGCGTCATGGAGAGAATCCTCCAGATAGGGCACTTCAATATCCTTGTTCTGCTTCGAGCGTATAAAAGAATTCACAAGAATTACCTTCATATGAACTTTTATCTTCACTGGTGACCTAACTGCTGTGAACTTGTTGCTGAACACTACTCTTACTGCATGCAACCTAATTCTTTCCTGGGAGCCTGCTATCAGCCATGGATTTCAACTTCCCAAATAGTAAAAAAAAAGAATTGTAAGAGCAAATTTATCTCTGATGCCATCTAAAATAACTTCTGATTAAAAGGAATCACATTCTGGTATTGATTATCCATGCAGCTTGCAACTAGCATTACAATTTTGCTTTGTTGTTTTCACTGTATGCTTGACCTCTGCATTTCAAGGCTAGCAACACTTCATACTTAACCTCCATGATGTTTCTGGTTTCTTACTCTGTTAATGTGACCAACAGTAGTTTGTAATGCATACACAGAAGAGTCCCCCATACTCCATACAGTCCTTGCTAGATGACAGAAAGACTAAAGCTCTTTGGCCTGATGTGATACAGTAACATGCATGAGTCAACTTCATTTTTTGGCCTGGGTTGGTCAAGCGTTGCACCATACTGAGAAAGACTTTGTACCATTAGTGGCTTATTTGCTGCTGGAAAATCCACATCTGCTGACAGGAATACGAGTGCCATGGATTGGTCAGTAAATTGGTATTAAACTTCAGTAGTGAAGGGCAGGATATTCTTCCTCCTCTCCCAGTCTGTGAGCGACGTTGCTGGTCCACGTTAATGTTTTTGCTACCATCCTCCAGCAGTGCAGGAGAACAAAAGACAGACTCTTCATGTCAACAAGAAATCTGGAAAAAATACAAAAACAGGGTTTCATAATCAAATAAATGTTTTGGTCCTTATACAGCATAAAGCTGCAGCAAAGAAAATGAAATATATTCATGATTCCCCTGCGCAAGTAAACATACTTGCAGTCTGAAAAACAGTATCAACATACACAGGGATCATCTACATGTCATTGCAACTGCACACTGGAATTGAAAAGCAAATAGCTTTTAGAACACACTGAGAAAAACTCTAATTTTAGGCACAGAGGGCATGTGTTCACACTGCCACATGATGGATGCATAATAGCGTGCTCCAGACAACCAACCTTAGAATATCTGAGACCTCATTGTGTTATTGGTGTTTATAGTTTGTACTGCAGTCAAGCTTAAAAGCCCTAGGGCCTCAATTGTGCTGTGGATGGCATAAACAGAGCAAAAAGATAGTCCTTGTCCCATAGATACTGCAGACTAAATGAACCCCTGTCCATCACCTTCCCTCCAGCCTTATAGCTCTTCTCTACCTTAGATCTCCAGCACATAACCTCTCCCAGGTAGGAATAACATGCTTCTAGCATGTCTGGATGGCACTGGTTTTTGAATGGTTGTTGAATAAACAAAATACACTGAGAAGAGCTGTTTGTCTTTTTTTTCTTTGAGAATGGACTCCAATGTTTTTAGGGGTATTTACACTGGGATTGTTTTTTGGAACCCACAGAAGTATAAATCGTAATAACTCACAAATTTTATTTTCTGTGCTGTTGTGCAATTCCATTGTAATTCTCTGGAATTCTATTGAAATTCTTCTCACAAATGCCTCTGTCTTTTGCTGGATCTGGTCAAGAACTGAATGTGGGATGATGAAGAGCCTTAATATGATAGAGGAACATCTCCATCAACACTATTGTGATTCTAAGCAGCCAGATTCTTTTTCAGTTCCTTTCTCAAAGGCTGTGGCACTGCATGAACCAACATTGGAGTCAAGCAGAGCAAAAAATTTATTTGCTTTTGATTCTGACTAGCAAAATAACCTTTCCTCATGAATTTCCTGCTGTTATTTTTAAGAAATTCAAGGTTTGGTAAGAAACTTAGTGCTAGGGATTAGTTAGGCTTCTAAATTTTTCTTCTCAGACAGAACCAGCTGAAAACTTGTTGATATCAGCTGTGTTTTAGCATGCATTTTGGATCAAAACTGTCTCTGCCTTTTTTGCAACTCTCAGACCACTCTGGGGCTCTCTTAGCAAGTGATTTGACATGCCCACCATTCCCAGCCTTCCAGGAGCCTGCCCACTTCTGCTTTTCCTCTTGGTCTCCTTCCAGCTGCTCACTGAGCCAAATGCCAGACTCATCTGCAAGAAAGCTTCTTCCAGGTGGAATCTCACAGTTTCACCATTTCCTGCAGGCCTCAGCTCCACCTTGAGTGTGAGCATCCTGACATGAGAATCGCGGCTGATTCTGGTCCCATGCACTCTTCAAGGAAGCAACCATTCCAGACATGACAGGAGGAGCCTGGGCTTGCAGACAGGACAAAGATTGCAGGAGCCTGGTGATGCACAACTTCTGGTTCTTCATCACCCCAGACTCATGCTGAAGAAAATTGTTGAGGTCTATGAGCCTTCCTGGACCAACTCAATGCCATAATCTCTCAACCCAAAGGATGTTACAGCAAAAAGCCACTGGCACCTGCATGGTGCAGTAGTTAGGTAATTACTCACCAAGATTAAAGATCGGGTGGTCACCTCAGTTGTGTCTACTTTGTCACAGCCCTGAGGGCTGTCCCCAAGTCCCAGGAGCAGAGAGATGCAGTTGGTGTCCTGCAGATCCAGCTGTCAGCTCCCAGCTTGCAGTGTTGGTGTACTGAGGCAGGCAGAGACTACGAGAAGGTTAATTCTCCATTAGAGGTGTGATCCTAGGATATCTTACCAAGAACTTAAAATATCTAGGCATGAGTGTCCTCTTGCTAAATCTAACCCAAAGCTTACACTGGTCACCAACTGTGAGCTGGGTACACATCTGTTCCTCTGGATTAGCTGCAGCCTCCCCACACCCAATGTCAGACTTCACAGACCAGCCAGCCCCATACCTCCAGCCCAATCTATAGGTCCAAAGTCAGCTGCTAGTGCTACTCTTATTTATGCTGGGCTTCTGCCCCTGCCCACTCATTTACTGAAGCAGCCTGTGAGTTGCTCAAACCCACAAGAGATGGCTCTATTTCTCTACCCAGCCCCGTCATGATCAATTGTTCCCACCACTTTGCGATTTCTGCACAACGTGTGCCAGTTTTATTTCCAAGAATGCAACAACACCAACGTTTTTCAATTATTCAGATAGGTTTTAGCTTGTCATCATCTTCCATTCACTTGAACTGTGCACCCTCACCCTACCTCAGCTCACTGGTGTAGTGACATGGGCTGAGGTTGCTCCCCATTGCAGCACAAAGGAGCAGGATGCTGTTGCCCTGCCATGTGTGGTGACGCTGTGCTCCTCCGCATCTGGTTTCTAAACAAACCCTCTACAACAGACCAATCTGTTAAACCTTTGAGAGCCTCATTTCCAGGTTTCAACAACATTCTCTTCAGAAGCGAGCACTTCACGGAGTTCATTTAAGGTTGCCGAAGCCACAACTCGCTGTCAGCACTATTTACCACTTCAGTGGCTCAGCTAAGGCCTCAGCTGCTGCAAGCCAGCTCAGCACTAATAGCTGAGCACTCCTGAATTATATCAACCTCTGCCAAGCTGACAGCCATCCTCCACTGCCTCCCAGTAGCTGTCTGCGTACACATTTGTTGCAGACAGCACAAAAGCAGATTTTCTCCTGCCACCCCTGCCCAGGTCCTGTGTTTATGCTGGAGCAGCCAAGCACAGTGGATGCCTGTTATGCAGTTGGCTGGGCCCTGCAGCCTGCTCGGTGCATGCAGTACCTGAGGCTGACTTTAAGGATCAAATTTGGGATATTTGCTCCTCAGTCTTGCTTCCTTTATGGGCTCTGATCCCTTACCTCACTGCAAGCCCTCACCTCCTTTGTTTAGTAATTGGACAGAGGGAACAGAACTCACTTGTCCCAAAAATTGTAATTCTCTGCCTCTTCCTTTCCCAGGAAGAACAGCTCAGCTCTTCCACAGTCAAAAGGCTTTTTACCTGTTTATTTTTAATGTCATTCCTACCCCTGCTCCTTTCTGACTCCTCAAAACCTCCCAAGCCACAGACCCAAGCCTAAGAGCCCCAAACCTTCTCAAACCCCTTCCAGTTACACATTAAAACTATTGACATCTTTGATTTCACACCCTCTATCTTATCCCAGGCTTCTGCAACACTCAATGTCAACTCCAGAGCCTATAGAAAACAAACTACCAGCTCCCCAGCCAAAGACCCCAATGGCATCTGGTCCATCTGTTCCATGGCAAACTGGCAGTACAACAACTTCCAGTAAGCTGAGGAACGGATGGTTTTAGTGAATAAAACCACTGCGCCTTCTGTCTTTTATTTCAACAGTAAATTTAATTTTATTATCTTTCCCCCAGTTTGCCACAGGATTGTGCTGAGGGCCCTCACAACTGAGTTGCAGCATGGGAGGTTTAGAGCCTCCCAGTTACTAGGCTGATAAAACAGTTCGCACCTCCTGCAGAAGCCTGGCTCTTAACAATGAGCTGGGACCACATGCAGTGAGCCCCAGACATCTTATTCTGGGAGCTGCTCACAACATGCTGGCAGTGGCATGGTACAGAGGGAGCTGGGAGCTTGGGGACATCAGAACAGTGACTCTGGTGAGGTTTCAAGAGCTACTCTCCATGCCCTTGTTGGGCTGATAGTTTTCTGGGGAGCAATTACCATCTCTACCATATTTTCAAGGCATTTTGACTTTTAAAATTTTACTTTAAAAACCAAAATCTGAGACTTCTTATTGCATGCTTCCAGCAGCTGGAGAATTAAGAAAAGCCTTACATGTAGCATGAAGAAACGGTGAGAGACTGGCAACATGATATCATAGTTTGACAAGAATCATAGAATCACTGAGATTGGAAAAGACCTCCAAAGTCATCTAGTCCAACCGTCCACCTACCACCAATATTGCCCACTAAAACCACATGACATGAATACTGCAGAAGCATCTAATTGTTTGAGTCAGAAGGGACCCTTAAAGGTCATCTAGTCCATATCCTGCTTAAGAGAGAATGATTCCTCCCAGAATGTTTGTGATTCTAGAAATTTAACCTTAACGAACAGATCTCATGTTTTTGTGCCCTTTTGAGATAATTTTTAAAGAACATATCAGGATATTGTGCTCCTGCACTGTTTGTTAATAGTTTCCTGCCTCCCTTCAGGAGGAATGAAATATTTCTTCTCTGAGATTTCCATGCAATCTTCTGCCAAGTCAAAGCAGAAAGGAAAAACTATTTACAATATTTCATTAGGCCAAATGTCATTTTGTTTGTCTGAAATCTTTACCAATCTTCCTGGCATTTAAGATGTAAAAACAGAAATATGCATATATGGCTTTCATTTCTTGTGGCAGTGCCTGAAATATCCAACAGGCTGGTGCACAGAGCTGTATTTCTTTCATGTGTAAGAAAGGGAGAGACTAAATGTGCTAGAGAAGGTGGATAGCAGCTGGGTAGAAAGGAAGGCATGGAATCAATTTGTTTTTGTGAGTCTTTTTAAGCAGGTTTCATTAATCTCTGCTGAGCCTGACTATAGACAGCATACCTCCCCTTTTGCCAGAATCTTGGTCCTGCCTGCAAAAAGCAGCCTTTTTCCACATGGAGAAAGTACTCCAGTTTCTAATCCACTCAGAAAATTCACCCTGTTTCCAGTTCAGTTCAGCACTGTTACACCAGGCGCAAGGAGCTGCATCCTAGTGCCTGTCCCTGCCCACCAGCCATGGGGCAGGTTTGGAGCAGCTGGTTCTACTGCTCTGTGCCTGGCCAGGTCAGCCTCTGGTTCCCAGGAAAACATTTCTTATCTGCCCACTGAGTTCTTTCTATTAAAGAGAGAGGTGTTTGTTTTTTTCTATTTCTGCCTCCCAGGGGCTGTGGAGAGACTCATAAGCAATACTCCCAGGCATTTGGTGGAGATACATTTCATTCACACTTGATTTTGACCAGGACAACTTTCATAGGGAAAGGCAATGGCAAATAACTGGTCCTAAGTTACCCCAAAAAAGGGTGGTAGTCAAAATTCAGTTAAAGAAAGAAAGATTTACTTACCCACCCCAAGGATCAGGGCCTGTTCAATAACCCAAAGGAAGGGATCTCCAGGTAGAGAACCCTCCCTTGTGGCAGCCAGTCCTTAAATGAGGCTTAGAGTGGGGTGGAATCTGTTTTCACCTGTGCTCACAGGACTGGATGTGTCCCTTCACCAGGTGCTCAATCATCGGTTCAGGCTGTGACTTAGCAATTCCCATATAGCTTTACAGGTAGTCACCATTATACCCACAATTACCTATCAGCAGGCTTGTGCCATGTTGAGATTATGTTCAGCAAAGCTCAGAGTATGAACCATGTATCAAGTTGCTTTCTATGAGCTGGAACTCTTGTATTCCTAGTCCCACTATTTGTAAGCACTGAAAGAAGTCTGGATTTTACTTAAAATATGATTACTCCAATGGCTCAGTGTGTCAGCAGCCTCTGGTATACAGTTCTGGGGCCTCAGCCCATGTCAGGGATATGTCTGTAAAATATAACTCTCCATATTATTAGACTTTGAGCATCACATAGGTTTTTTTTTTACATTTGTGGTGTTTTCAGAAGAGAGGACTCTACCAAATTCTCCCTTCAGGTTGGATATTAGGAAAAAATTCTTCTCCAAAAGAGTCGTTGGGCACTGGAAAGGGCTGCCCAGGGAGGTGGTGGAGTCACTGTCCCTGCAGGTGATGTGTAGATGTAGTACTGAGGGACATGGTTTAGTGGGCAATACTGGTGGTAGGTGAATGACTGGACTTAGGTAGGTGAATGATCTTAATGATCTTAGAGGTCTTTTCCAACCTAAATGATTCTATGATTCTATAAATGACCTATTGGCTGTGGGCAATTGGCATCAACTGGTCTGAAAATAAACTCCCATTACCTACAAATGTAACTGCTGTCTAGTTTTTCTTAGTCTTCTTGCATTTGTTAACTCACCAGAGAGGAAGCAGGAGGTACCTGGCATTAAGAGACTCACCCAAGGTTGCAAAGTGAGTCAGTAGTGGAGCCCAAATGATGTCCTGGAAGCTCCTTCAATGTATTTATTATTTTCATCATATTCTATAATAAGAGTTACTAGGAAGAAGTTTATGAATGTTAACATTCATCTGACGAATACAAGACCAATCATTCCACGAGGTAATAATGCAGTTGGCTTGATAATGCTGAAGGATTTCTAAACCTATAAAACCCCTGTATGACCTTTCTCCTCCCTAATGTCTATTTAAATGACGGCTGGTGAGAGGTTCCTAGAGACTCTGTCTCTACCAAAAGCCCAGGTGGTGCTCTGCAGCTCCATCATGTTAGATCTTTCCAAATTACTTGGAAAGCACAGGGCAGCAGCGGGATATTGCTGCCCAGCCAAAGCCCCTTGGGGCTTCCATTCCCACATGTTCTCAACCTCTTCCAACCACAGCACTGAATGCTGCTCCGAGTCCAGCAGAATGGCCTGATTTTAGATATTCTCCTGAGAGTGACCCAGGGGACCAACCCTCATTTGAGAAGGAAGGTTTTCAGAGTGCTAGAAGCAATATACATCACTGACACCGCAAGTAATGCCTTTGAAGTATCACAAAAATGTGTCCAAAAGGCACGACGCCTCTTTCCTGGTGCTCTGCTCTCCTGAAATGGTTTCACGTGACAGTGCAACTTTCAGCAAGGAGCATTTTGCCCAACTCAGATCTTTTCCATCTGCTGTGGTCTGCGCAGGGTGCTTTTATATTTTGACCTTCTTGGCTATTAGCCCACTGAGGCTGTCTGTTAGGATAAAAGAAAAAGGTGAGATTATATTTTCCCCTCCTGGCATCCGAACACGCTTCTATTTTTCTGTAATAATCCTGCTTACAGCAGATAGGTTTCTAAGGAGATGCTATATGTTAAACATAGCCAAAAAAATTAGCTATAGGCAAAAAACTGCCTCGAAGAAGAAAAGTATTGCTTTTATTGAAATCAAAACCAAACAACCTACTTTCCTCTATTTGTTTTTGAAAAGAAAAAAAAAAAATCAGTTTGGGAAAAAAAAAAAACAGTTTCAGCTCAGATATTCTTGTTTTCTGCTAAAAAAATTCTAGATTCAGCCAGAATATACATACAGAACATACATTTTTAACAGATTGTCAGTGAAATCTCCTGTACACGGATAAGTAATAAAAGGATGGCACATGGCCCAAACAGTGTACAATCTAAGTGATATTTAGGCATACTTCAAGCCTCAGCTACCACAGAAATTGATTTATGCTCCCTTTTATCTTTTTTATTGTAGGCTATTTCTTATGTTTTCAGCCAACAGCTAAAGGATTACTGCAGATGGCTCAGGGCAGGGGAAGGAAAGGTGAGGTTCACTGGGCTCTGGCTGTCTCCATCCAAGATGAGATCTTATGCGATGCCCCAGTTCCAGGTCAAACTCCAACAGCAGGGGGTGGGACCTCCCGATCCCAAGGCTGGCATACTGGGATGTGGTTTTCCTTCTGCCTTCTGCACAGATGCTGGGCTTGGATGCACATTCAGGACATAAACTTCCCCAGGACCTGGAAACATGAGTGTGCTGTGTCTGGGTCGGGCCTCTCTCTGTTAAAAACCCACTGTCATTGCCTTCTGGTAAATGGTGATCAATGCATGTTTTACAAACCACAGGGAACCATGCAGTTATCCAGCGCCTTTCACCAGCGGCTCTCAAAGTACCGCACAAACAAATAACCAAGTTTTACAATAACTCTATATTGCAGCTTTTCTAGACAGTGGGAAGCTGACATCAAAGGGGCTTCCCACTGCTGTACAGCAAAACTGCACAAACTTTAGGGCACAACACAGGAATCCTGATTCCAGCTCTGATTTCATCTCTCAGGCAAAATTTGTTATTTCTCCACTTCCTTCTGGCAATTGGCCCAAGGTTCCTATTGCTGCTGGCCAGAGATAGGAACAATCATTCACACCAGCATACTTTTTATTCTCTTTAAAAGGAGCATATAAAATGAATGAACTTGAGAGAGCAGAAGAGATGCATGGGGAGCAAGGGGAGCTCTTTACAAAGCGGCTGGTCAAACACACACCAAAATCAGCAGATGTACCAGGGCAGGGGGAGCAAAGCAAAGCCCTTTCACTGCTGTTTGGGTGCTGCCCTGAATTTCTGCCCTGTCACTGTGGGTTGAGGTCCCAGGCTAAATAATTATCAACAACGCCTATTAATTAATAGCAGCAGCAGCCCTAGTGAAAAATCTCAGGTCCCATACTCACAATTGTAGTCACTTCCCCAACCTACTTCTAAAATTAGAAACAAACAGGCCCCTTCTAAAAGCAATAAACAGCACTTTAATTGGACTGAAGCCTATAAATCTGTCAGCAGCTAGTTACTCCAACTCCACTGTGTGACCAGCGCCTTTGAAGCCCCTCCCTTGCCTTCCACCGCTGTGCACCGGGATGCAGTGTGATGGAGCTGTGAGGTGTAGGGCTGGGGGGGGGCGCTCCAGCTCGGGTGGATAACATGATGGGGCAGGAGGAGAAGCTCAGGCTTGCAGATGGCTGCTGCATGTGGTCTGTGAGCACAACAGCAGAATCATAGAGTCATAGAATATCCCAAGTTGGAAGAGACCTATAAGGATCATCGAGTCTAACTGCTGACATGAGCTGATGTACTGCACTTAGAAGATACATCTCACATCAGGACCGTGGGCAATGCATATCAAAATGTATTTTGCTTAGCTAAAACTGCATTTTATTTTATTTTATTTTTTGTCATCAAAGATTGTTTTAAAGAAAATCTCACCTGGTTTGAAATGATGCCACATGTGTCATAATGCAGCAGAACCCAGCAAATGGGTACTAATCAGTCCAATTTTCCCTAGAAGGAGGCTGTGTGAAGGGAAAATAAATTCAACAGCTGCTATTTCAGATATTTCAGCTGTTTTGAAGAGGAAAGGGGATGGCAGCCTTGCAGCAAAGGGCACGATCTGCAACTTTAGGATTTTCTCCAGTTTGGTGCAAATTGACCTGATTCCTAACAGGGAATGTGTGATGTGCAGAGACATGCCCCAATTGAGCCAATGAAGTACCTGTGTGTTCAGATAGTCTGCTGGGACATACATGGCCTTCATGTGTCATCCAGCAGAAGCGAAACTGCACTAGAGACAAAATCAGACAGTCGAGAGTGGGGATAGGACACACAGGTGAGCATGTTCCTTCCTGCCCCTCCAGTGAGATTAGGCTCAGGGCAAGAAATAAAACTCCTCTCTTTAAAAAAGTGCTCAGGAAGAGGGAAAAAAAGGAGATATTTTTAGTACACCTCAAGAACAAATAATGAAAACTTTCAGAGAGGTGTTACTGAGTAAAAAATACAAGATCACATTGCAAGAATAAGGTGAGGTGGCACACAGGCATCTTATAGGCAGAGTTTCTGAAACTGTGAGAATAATCATAGAATCATAGCATTGCTTGAGCTGGAAGGGGGATTTAAAGTCCATCTGGTCCAACTCTCTTGCAATGGATACCTACAACTCAATCAGGTGCTCAGTGCCCTGTCCGGACTGATTCTGAATGTCTCCAGGGATGGGACATCCCCACCTATCTGGAAAACCTGTGCCAGTGCTTCATTGCCCTTATTGTAAATATATATATATATATATATATATATCCAATCGAAACCTCCTCTTTTTAGTTTGAAACCATTTCCCTTTTCCTATCACAACAGACCCTGCTAAAGAGTCTGTCCCCTTCTTTCTTGTAGCCCCCCTTTAGATACTGACAGGCCGCTCTTAGGTCTCCTCAGAGCCTTTTCTTCTCCAGAATGAACAGCCCCAGCTCCCACAGCTTGTCTTGTAGGGAGGTGTTCCATTCCTTGGGTCAATTCTGTGGTCCTCCTCTGGACCTCTGTATCCTTCTTGTCCTGTTTCCTCCCTGTTTGTCTCCATTAGGACTTAGGAGGTTTCTTGTCCTCAATAGCAGAGGACAAGTTCTTGCCCCATGCAGTGTGAGCATTCACATAAACAGGAGAATGTAAGAGCAAATAAGAGTTGACACAGCAAGAACTGCCCAGTGTCCCCTAGCCTTCCTCAAATAAATACCAAGAAACAACATTACATACACATTAGAAATATATATATATATATATATGCACATTTACTTACTAAGTGTATGTAATGCTCTCTCTCATAAGAAAATGCTGGCAGCCTTTCAGCAAGTCCTCAGCTGCTAGTAACAAGCACATCCTGCTTTCTGGAGGTGTGTGGCACTGTGAATATGCTCAAGCCATTCCTGTGGAGGGATTGCTCTCAAAATCCTTCAGATGCCTTTGTACTTGGATAAAACATTAACACAAACTTCAGACACTGAGTGTGGGGCGGGGTGGCAAATCCCACCTCTGAAACAGCTGTGGTGGTGTCACTTCTAGAAATCAGGAACTTAAAAGTCAAAGTCTGGCTTAAATAATCTTGAGTTTTAAAAATAGATTGTGCATTCAAAGTGCTGTGAAACCAAGTGTTTTAATCTGAAATACCTTGGTCTAGGGCTGTCATACTGTGTGAGATGGGACTGCTTTCCTGTGCTGCCTCCCAGAGCTGCTCCCTGGCTGCAGCCTTGCTTCAGAAAGAAAAATAGTACTACATTTCAGCAGTGTACCTGTGAAAACAGCTGATTCTCTGGACCATTAAAATAACCCTGCATTTATAAACAAAAGGGGTTTTTAGTTTATCTGTTCCTATGAAAACACACTGGAATATTTCACCACAGTTTTCTTTCACTTTAATTAGCCAGGAAAGACAAGGAATGCCAAACAGCAATTATAGAATATACTGTGCTGATTAGGAATCTCCTTTCTGTAGCATGGAGACAGCAGCTTGAAGTTCACATCTAACTCCTCTCCCCCTCTAATGAGATATGCCTTATCCAACCCAGAAAGATACAGTTAACTTGGGAAAGAATGCAGCCTTTCTCAGGGGGAAAAAATGGTTGGGGAGGGGAGGAAGAACTCATGTTAGAAGGTGAAGGGCTGATCCTGAAGGCTCTGGTCACCTCATGGCCTGTGAGGACCAACACGTGTGGAATCCAACCTGAGGGCTGCTCTCTCTCTGGCAATGGTGACATTGTCATTGTTTTGCTTTTTTTCTTGTAACATTTGCTATTGTTTTAGGGGCACTGTGCCCCCCAGGACCCTCCTCAGCCTGGAGAAAGGTCAGGGGGAAAGGCCCGCTCCCCAAATGGGACACAGCAGGGCAGATGTGGGCCACAGGAGGTACAGGCCAGAGGCAACAAGGAGCAGCCATTGCCATTGTTCTGCGGGGCCTTGTTCACAATCTCTGCACGGTTGGGCTGTGGGAGCAGCTGGGAGCAATTACGGCACATGAAAAGAAGGGCACGGGATTAGGCAAGTGATGAAAAAGCGAGGGGACCGCTAGATTTATCACTGGCAGAGCAAGGCAGCCCCTCTCCAGAGCCGGCCCTATCCCTTGTCTCTGTCCTTGTTACTGTCCCCTGGGCAGGAGTTACAGTGCCAGGAGCTGCAGGAGAGGATCCAGTTGTGAGGATTGGCCCTGAGGTGGTGAGGATCAGTCTCCCTTTGGGCCCCACCAAGAGGACAGGGTGAAGCCCATGGACAGATTTCAATCTCATCCTCTCATTATATGGGAAAAAAAAAAAAAAAAGCAGATGAGGCACAAGTTTTGCATTCCTTGTGAAATTTCTTCAGCTCTTCCATATAATCAGCATTGTAAAATAGCAAAAAAAAAAAACCCAAAAATCTCTCATAGCTTTCTTTTTTGCGAAGACTGAGGAGTACAAGAAAGGTTACTCAGAAGGTAAAGCATGTGTTTGCCATCTTAGCTCCTGATATGGAAACCACATGCTTAAATACACCACCAAACATACTCAATATAACACTCTTTTTTATTAAAGGTGGTTTTATAAAAGCTATCCACCTTCCATCCACCGGTGACTCCCAAAGAGGTCACATATTCCTCATTGCAACTATCAATATGTATTTGGGGTAAATTAAACTCCAAATAGACTGTTTCTGATTATTACTGCAAAGGGAGCAAGAGGCCATCTTATTTTCCCTCAATGATAAATTAAAAGAACTGTAATGGGTGATTTCTGCAACCTGTAAAAGGGCAAAACCATCTGTAACTCATTTAGTGTCGCTTTAAAGAAAATTTATTTGATTAATTTGGGTAGAGTATAGAAAGAATATAGATTTAAAAAACAGTAATAATAAAGCCCTCTACTGCTCAAGAGGAAGAAGGGAAGAAGCAGCAGCAGAAGAAAACTCTGACCCAGAATAAATATTGGAGGGAATTGAACATGCTTCACGTGTTATTAGAAATATTCGTTATAGAGGCTGCTGCCTTGCTCTTGAGAGAGCTGATTTTTGCCCTGCCAACAAGAAGACCCTGCCACAACATGGCCCTAATAGCACCCATGTCACAGAATTTCTTGTCAAATAAATTGTTAATTTCAGCACCTGATAGATAAGGAGAGAAAAACGAGTGGGGAGAAAGAAGAGGGAGAAAGGCTGGCAATTGTCCCTCCTTCAAAGCAGAGTTGATGGTAGCGACCCAAACTTCACCACCTTTGTCTGGCCTGACAAGCAGGAAGCGGAGAAAAGATCAAAAGAAAGTGGAAATCAAAAGGATTAATACATTGAAATTCTTCTGTTTTGCCACAGGCTGTCACCCTAGCTCCACACATGGCTCAGGCAGCCAGGCGTACTCCATAGAAAGCAAGGAGAGAGAAACAGCTCTAGAAGCTCAGAAGTTTTCTCCTCCTGAAATTTCATTGGCCTGCAGGTTACCCGCAATCCCTACTCCCCTGCTGACAATTTGGAGAACAATATTAAATGGTAACGATAATAAATACTAATAGGTTAATCTTTGTAAGTCGTGCCAAATTCTATGGGGCCAGGGTTTGGCAAAAGTGGTCTGCCTCAGATGTGGAGTATCTAATGACATCTTTACAGTTGCAGGGTGTGCACGTTGCTGGCGGAGATGTCATTTGCACTCTGACACAGGCTAAGTCACTTACAGCTATGGATCTCATCAGAGGCTTGAACTGGGCCCTGGCCAAACCTTGCTTAAATCAAAGGGCGGGTTTGCCTTATTGTCTCTGGGCTGCTTTTCACTCACCCTGGGAGGAGGCAGGAGGCAGGCAGAGCTCCAGCCTGCTCAGCCAAAAAGTCTGGGTCTGATCTGCTGAAACCGTGAAGGATCTTTTCTTTGGCTTCAGTGAGCCGTATACCTGGGCAAGCCTAGTGCTCTGTGTGGTTATTTGTTCTTGATGACCTCATATTGTCCCTTTTTCCTCTCTCTTGGGTTATCTTAAAGTCACCCATTTTGTTTTTCAGAAATTGGAGTTCAAGACACCTGCTCAGAAATCCATAGGGAGACATGTTATGGTGTTCAGCCCCTCTGCAATCAATGGACATGATATGCCTACACTGCTCCGAGGCTTTAGGACCAATGGAGATGGGTACCTGCAAGGATCTGGATCTCCCTTACAAGCTGTGACTCATCCAACTGCATTCACTCACCAATAGCACCAGCACAGGTGCAATCCCATGGGAAGCTCTCCATCACACCAGGACTGACACACTACCTACCACATGCCTCATCTCCCTCTGTTGAGCTCCTCATGAGTCGGTTGGACTGCATCCCTGCAGTCACGTGGCTCACTCCCCTTTGAAGATCTTGGATAAAATCACCCTTTCCAGGACAAGGAAACTTCTGGTTTCATAGCTTGCAGCGGAAAGCACAGATGGACCTTCACACTGTAAACGGGAAGAGAGGAAAAAGTATGAATCTTTTCAGGGCATTCTGGAAACCAAGCAGTAAGAATTTCTGGAAAGCAATAATGCAGCATTTGCAATACTGGGAAAATGACAGAAACCTGGAAAATACTCATCCAGATATTTTATTGCTAAAAATTTATTTTATTATAATATTTCTCATAAAATATGTTGATTTTCCTAATTAAACAGTAGCTGAAGTGTAGGTGTTGTGCTTAATTTACTAACAACTAGAGCCACCCTCACCCTGCTAAGGTCAGGTCTTCTCCTTACATTTCTGACTTTGCTGAGATTTATGCAGAGAAAGATTCAGTGATCCCGTGGTGCCCTTCAGCTCCTTTTGCCACAGAGGAACGTCAGCTTCAGACCTGAAAATGCTCGAAGCATTCAGATATGTTTTTCATATGCAGACTGTTCAGCTTCATTTTGTTTCTCTCGTTGTCTCTATATTCTGAGTTGGACACCTTTTGTCAAGCAACAAAAGGAATTCTGTTTGACATTAGGGTAAATGACCTTCATTTGGGAACTACATAATGTTGGCTGTGTGTGGTACCACGTAGGCTCCTGGCTGAGCAGCACAGACCCGTAAGATAATGCTGGTGCGAGTTTGTGCTATGGCATCATGCAGGGAAACCTCCTGGCTTGTTTTTGCAAGTACCTCTCCAGCAGAAGATTATTGATCTCTGAATCAACACAGTGACATGGTCGGAAAATTGCCCTTCCTCTTCTCTCCCTCTTCATTTCTATTGCTTTATTCTATTTTCTCCTAAGAGAGCTTTTAGTCAAATATCCCACATGCACACTCATCACTTGGATGGCTTTAAGCACAATACGTGGGCAAGTCTGGGCGCTGCAATATCTCTTGTTGTTGTCTCTCTGTACATTATCCTCTGTTACTGTAATTCGCAACTTCAGATGTTTGTGTACATGCTTTCCTTGTGAAAATGCAATATCATTACTAATTAAACAGGCTTTTAATAAGTTGGCTGATAGCTCCCCACAGAATCTAGGAATTAACCTCACCTGGGAGCAAGATGCTGGTTGAGGCTGAAGTGAAGCTTGGATATAGGCGGGGAAAGGAAAAGACATCAAAGAACTCGTCACCACCAAAACCTCATCCTCCACAAATTCTAGGTGTGGAAATGTTTCTCAGCCATGGGGATCCTCCCTCCACGGATTTCCAAATAGCTATAATCATCAGAATTCTCTCATTCACCTCCCCCTGGACCAATTAGCTCAACCTTCTCATTTGAACTTGTTTGCTATGAGCAATACATTTGTGGCCTCCACACTTTATTACCTTGATCCCCAAAATGCTTGATTGGTTTCAGATGGTGATAATTTAACAATGCAGGGCTTGGGGACAGTGTTTTCCTGGTGGTCTGCTTTCACCATCAGACAAGGTCCAAAAGCTCCTCGGGGTTTGTTTCACATATCCAGTTCTCTTGGAGTCCACAGGTCAGTGCAGAATTTTCTTGGTAGCTGACCAGTGCTTGGAATTCATGCTGGCTTTGGGAATTTAGTGTTCAACAGTCTCCGGTTATTTTTCCCACAACTAAGAACACTTCTTAGCAGAAGGCACGGAACGAACAAAGAAATCACAATCCAAATTAGGCCCTCTCTTGAGGAGACTTACGTCGAGAACCAGATACTAAAATCACTAATCCTTCTGGCCATAAATTTTAGGATGTTGACAGAGCGTATATTCTGCGATACAGTATGGATATACAGCTGAGATAAGGCAATGATTTAATTCTGAAGCAGAGGAGACATTTCAAGGGCTATAGAAGGAGTGCACCTCTCCCTGAATGTATGACTCCTGAGTACTATTAACACACCTTGAGTCTTTATACTTGCTCCTTTTTTTCTTTTTCTTCCTATTTTTTTTTGCCCACACTTGTTAATAATATGTTTGGAAACTTATTAAGCTTACAAATCAAGACTCAGGGTTAAAGGCAACCTTGTCTAAATATCTTAACATTTATAAAAAGATTATCATTAAATATCTTGTAGAGAAATTCTGAACTGGTGTTGAATCAGAAAAAAAAAAAAAAGCAGAAAAAATGGCTAATGTGTCTACTTTTTAATTAAATGTAAATATAATTTGCAAGGCTTATGGGTTTTAAACAGAGAAAATTTACTTTGCATAATTTCCTTTCTGGTTAACCTTATAGACAGAAGTGTAAGGAGGGTTATTCAGAAGGATTTTGTAGCTATTAAGCCAGTTACCTCCTCTGGATCCTTCGCAGCAGATGACTTCAATGCATTCAAGATTTAACCTGAGGTTCCTAATTTACAATGACAACGTAGAGATTTTAAGCATTAAAATGAGCATTGTTAAATGCCCTGGTTTACAGCTTGTTTGGGATGTCAGCAGGTTTTTCATCTTTATTACTGCAGACAGATAGCAAGGCTCTTATCTGCACATACCTCATCGGAATGGCTCAAACACACAAAAGTGAATTCTTGGTTATTTTAATGTGACAAGTAAATATAAACCAGTTACAAATACAAAGGCAGGATAAATATGCCTGACAATACAGCAACGGCTAAATTACTGCCAGCTTAGTATTAAAAGTTCTGCAGTGGTTTCTGGTTCAAAGAGTCCCATAAAAATCAGAGTTAATTTAAAACTTAGCCATCCATGGGAATATTTCTCATTCACACAATACAGGCTTCTCTTGTACAGGTCTGTTTATGTATTTCAGCTATGGAACAGTTTTCTGTTTCAGTTTAGGCAAGTATCCTTATTTAGTCCAGAAAAATAATTAAGCACATTCTTAGCTGTATACTTTACTTAGCACGTGCCCATAGCTTGTCATTTCACCTGCTGTAACATTTGGAGCCAATTAATTTATTATTTGAATCACACGCACACACACACAAGAAAAAAAGAAAAAGAAACAATAACAAACAAACAAACCACAGATCTTTAATTTCTAACAAGACTGTGATGCCTGGTTATGATAGACCCAATATTACTAAATAAAAAATTACTGATTTTCATAGGGATTGTGATCCAGCCAACACGGAGATTCCACTGAGCATCAGATGGACTTGGAAGTCCTGACCTACCTATTGAAATACATGGAAATCTTTCCCCTGATGTCATCAGGAGCACTGGGCAAGAGGAAGGAAGGCAGGCACACTGCCAGCAGTCTGGTGGTCCCTGACCTTTCAGAAGCACTGAATAAGGTCAACTGCAAAAGATAATCACGCTCATCTGCAGGGCTGCAGTGGCCCAGTCAACATGGGGATCCCCAGCACCTCAGGGATATAGGCTCCACTGAATGCTGCTCCTCTGCTGATGGAAGAGATTCTGTTCCCAGCACTGTCATAAACAGAAAATGCTTTTGACAAATTGGGAGGGCAAAATAGCTGTTCCCAACCCATCTTCAGTCACGCAATCACAGAACAATTTGGTTTGAGATGGATCTCTGAAGTTGTCTACTCTGAGCTCCTGCTCAAAGCAGGGTCAGCGCTGAATTCAGACTGGGTTGCTCATGGCTTTGCATGTGAGCCCTGAGAACCTACAAGGATGGGGACTTCACAGCCTTTCTGTGTTACAGAACTGTTGTCTGCTGTTGCTATCTGCTGCCCCAGCTTTTCCCAAAGCTCTGCTGCTGCTCACACACAACTTCTCGCTCACCCTGCAGAGCCAGAGCCCTGCAGAAGCCAAATAGTTCCCAAATAGAAATTGCTGGCCCTTCCCCTTCCCACACTGGAGAGACCTTTCCTGGCGCTCCGTCATACGGTTAACACATGCTGTCTCTGCCCTGCCAGCAAGCTGTGATCCAGAGCGCTGCTCCTGGCTCCATCCCATTGTGGGGAAGGGGCTGGAGCACGGCCAGACTCCCGGCCCACCTGCTGGGCTTCCTGCCCCCACCACAGCTTGAGACAGGGCAGGGGGTATAGGCCTGGGCCTGGCCCCAGCACAGAGCAGGGTGCAACGCAGGTGTGTACCCAGAGTAGTGTTCCTTCCTATAGTGCACATTTCACTGCAGCCTCTGTGCCCAGAAACAGGATGGAGCTGGCATTGGATGAGTCAGAGATGGAGGAAGGAAAGTCTGGCAGGGAGGAATGCTTGTGGCCTTCTCACCAAACATCTCATACTGCTCCTTCCCCTAACCTAAGGAAATGAGGCTCCAGCCAGTGGTTTCGGATGCTTTTCCCAAAACCGGTTTCTTTCACAATGGGTTGTTTCGTCCTCAGCCTGGGCCCCGTGGGGATCTGGATCCTGCGGGCTGCATGCCCAGGACTGGATGGGCCTCCATACATAGAGGGGGCTGAGAGGGCACCCTGTTCCAGGCCCCTTCCCCTATGGAGGGAAAGGAGACCTCCAGCTTGGGTTGCCTTGTGAAGTAAAGCTCCCGCCGATTGCTGTCTAGGCCAGCATGGCAGCTGGGAGGACGAAGAGGAGGGCGCAGGAGATGAGGCCCAACTCTGATTTGGGTGTGAGAGAACCACGGCTGGGCAGGGCTGATGGAACCATGACGAGACGGGCTGCAAGGGGAGTGGGGGTGGGGGAAGAGAAGGAGCCCCTGCAGCTGCTGGGAAGAGAGGGGAAGGTAAAAGGGACTGTGATACTGCCAGGCCCACGGGAGGCTCAATGGGTTGTCTCATTATTATGGTGAACAGAGAGAACTCGTGAGCTGGGAAAGATAGGAAGCTTTTATTTATATATTTTTTTTTAAAGAGCGCAGACTCTAGGAGGGTTTTTGCAGCTCGAATGCTTTTATTTTGTGCCAATTACTTATACAGGGTCTGCATTATTCCCATAATCAGTCTAAATGAAAGTCAAACATGAAAGATTCCTAACAATGAGCTAATTGGAATGCCATTACCATTTAGATTTAATAAGGTATTTGTAATAATAAACTTGCCTCAGTCTATAGAGTTGTCTTATTCCCGTTCAGATCTTGCAGGAGTGTAAGAGTTGACATTTGTCATTCATTCCACAGGACGCTGGATATAACCTTCAAAACATTTTAGTCTCGCAGCATTTAGTAAAGTGCTGGGGAAGGAAACAAAATCTATAGCCTGCTATTGTTCTGGCCATGCATAGCTCAAAGTTAACAGGAATTGTGTTAAAACTCAGCAGCAGATTATATCCCACATATCTTTCTTTATTTGCAGTCCAAACATCTTGTGGTTTAGAATGACTCACTCAGTGTGCTCTTATGTAGCTGCGCTCATTATTTGCATTGAGGTCTTGCTGAGGAACGCCGGGCTGGTTCCAGCGCTGCGAGGTACTACATAGGCACGCAGCACACGGGGGCTTTGCCTTACATAGCTTAAGATCTAAGCAATTAAGTCAACCTGAATTCTATCTCAAAGCCAAAACATCCCATCTATGGAGGTAAAAGCTAATTAGAGCTCCCTGCAGATATATTTTTGAGAACAGTTCAAATAAAAAAAAAAAAAAAGATCATGCTTTACCTTTACAGGCAAGCTTTTTCACCAAAAGCATATGTGGGCTTAAGGACCTGGCCAGGGAAGTTTTGTTTGACTATAGCTCATAGCAAGGCGTAATCTTTGTGGGTATTTCTTTTGTTATAAAGTATAAGAGCTTGTTGTGAGCACTTTGGGAAATTCCCCTAGAAACAGACTGAAAATGCAGAGGTCAAGCAGGTGTGTCTGTATGTGCAAGAATCAGAAAGATAATAACAGATCAGCCAAAAAGCCAACAAAGATACAAAACAACACGGAGGATACAGAGAACAGGATGCTGTGAGCATAATTTAAATCAATATATTGCTTCTCCCTTTCTCTTCTCTCCCCAAAAATCTACCAGAGTCATTTCTCCTAAAGAAATCCAACATGTGACCAAAGGGCCAAAGCAATGCTTAATTCCTTTTTTAACAAATAAATGAATTTCCTAGTGGCATATCTCTGCATGCAGTCACATTACCTATCCGATAAACTGTGCTGCCATTAGCAGTGGATGAATTATGTCCTGATGACACGCTGTGGTCCCAGCAGCTAGTCCTGAATGATCTGACTCAACAGAAAACTTTGCACAATAGCTCAAATAAATGTCAAATCGTTGGAAACTGGCAAAGATCATGGAAATTTGGAATGTTCCTTTTTGAGGACAGTATTTTAATACAGTCTGACAGTGGGGAATCAGCTGAACATTCGTAACATCCAGGAAATTCTGGGCACAGTTGGTAAAATGACCAATGCTCTTATAAACCTACTTTTTCTCTCTGCAGTACTATACGTACTGCACTCCAAATTGGTTTTCAGAAACTTAGGCCAACAATCAACGGCCTTAAGTTAACCATATGCCTGAGAATTGTGTTGGATTGCTGGAGAAGGGCAAGAGAGCATGAAAATCAATAGCTTCTCTGGATGTTTTCACAGAAGGCAGTTGGGCTGAGAGCTAAAAAGAGAACCTAAAATTCAGACATTCTTCCTCTTGATGATCTGGTTAACCTACTTTGTCTTTTTCTGGTTCTCTTTGCACATTAGAAAAACAAATGACGCTTGTTACTCAGGTCACAGCAGTGCTGTGAGGCTTAATTTTTTGAGAGGTGCTTTAGGATCCTTGTATGAAAAGTGCTATAAATACATACATTCTTAGTAGTATTTAATTTACTTCCTTTACAATTCCTTTGAGCCAGCACATGTTGCCAAAATGCAATATTCTCTGAGATGTCTTTTATTCTTATATCTGTCTGGAGTGCAGGACACATCCCAGCCTTATAAAGCATCCGATATTGATGTATCTGCATGGAGTGCATATATATAGCTAATACGATCAGACCCTACTTTTTTTTTCCTCAGGAACCCAGACTTGCTCAGTGTACAAGATGGACGTGCTTAGCAAATGAGGCAGCTGTTCAGTTTTTATTTTTATGCTCATTGTTTGCCATGCGGCCACATGTCTCATAGGGTGCATACCATCTAACCTTTGCAGTGAATCAGACAGGGCTCTGCCATAACTCACTCGCTTGGACTCTCCAACTCCGCCTCACTCCCTATTCAACATACATATGTGATCACGTAATCAGGGACCGGATCATAAGAAAGCTTTAACTTTGTCAGTTCCAAACTTCATTTTCCAGCAGTAGGTTTTCTTTACACTGGCGTTTTTTACTAAGAGTATGTAGGGATGTGAAAGCTTTTTAGGAACAACTAAATGACCCCTTGAAGAATCCCATCACATCATGCAACTGTTTGTTAAGCAGCAACATTGTCCCGTAGGAACAAAGACACCTGTACCTGCATGCCAGCCAGAATCTTTCCCTGTTACTGAAAGAACCCAAGAAACTCCAGGACCGCTCCTGTTTTTCTCCTCTGCATTGTGTCATGGAGCACATACCAAATGTGCTTTCATTAAGTTTCTTAATAAAGTCTGCAGCAGATCTGCCCATGCAATATGAGAACAACTTTGCAGTGTTTGATAATAACGAGATAAATCTATTCTCACTTTGTGCTTCTCCCTGTTTTGGGAACTTGGAGGGTGGAGGTGGGGAACATAAATTTGCACTATTTTTATATTCACCAATTTTTGAAGTAATCACTCATTTAGAAGTCTTCACCCATTTTATATGCTCTGAAAAATCGGGTTTTGTTCCTTGTTTCTACCACCTGATCTGCTATAGATACCTTTTAAGTTAAAGAAGTTATACCGGCTCACACTTCAGCAATTGCATCTGTCCTGTAGTCTCTAAAGAGAACAATCCCAATAGCTTTTAGTAGACAGCCAAGCAATTTGGGACTAGATTAGAAGAACAAAGAAACTGCAGTGCTGGGTGTAGAGCTCTCTACCTTTTGTATCTTCAAAGCTAAACACGTACAAGGAGGTGCAAGCAAGCAGCAGTTTACACATAAGCAGAACAAAAGGCCACGGGCTTAATCCTGCAAAGATTTATGCACACTTATCTTTACACTCGTGATTAAACCCAATAATTTTGGTAGCACCATGGCTGCAGGAGCCCTCTGAGCATGCGATATTAGACTCTGGAATTAGCATGCAATATGTTGAATTGCTGAAGAGTACTAACTTAAGGGGTGAGCAAAGTGTGCTGCAGAGGCTCGATGGCAGCAAACTGCAGGCTGAGCAAATACTGCAGGCACTTCTAGGCAGATAAGATAGATTGTCGTCCTATAGAAGTGATGGTATAATGAGAGGTAATGAGCATTTACAAGTATTTGAGGGTAATGTTTTTAAATCTCAGAGTCAAAAGTTTAAACCAAGTAGATGACATGGAGATGGGTGCTGGAGAAGCTAGGGCAGTTTTCAAGCAGTGCTAACTCAGAGCACGCCTGGAGAAGCACGTCTGCGTGACTTGGCTGGGCAAGGACAGCCTGGTGGGCTGGAGACCCCCAGAGCCAGACAGTGATTTCCACAGCCTTTTGGCCCCATTCCCGACAGAAATACACATTTCCATCCACACCCCGCATGGCTCCCCGCTGGGTTGTACACATTGTATTGAACAGGGCAAAAATCTCAAGGCTGTGGGTCCTTGACCACAGTCCCTGTCATTAGTGTCCCTGATTGTCTCTGTTCTTACCGCACGAGGCACAATGGGGCCCATGTTCTAACTCGGGCCTCTAGGATCTCTTCTAATATGAATAGTAATGACTATAATTATTAATCATTACTGTGATTATATGATTATAATTAATAATCATAATAATGAATCATTATAATTACTATACTAAATGACAAGCCCCGCTTCCTCCAGCGAACTTCAGAAGCACAAGGAATGAGCTGTTGTGTGTATTTAGTGAATCTCAAGCACCTCTGCACTTACAAGACCAAGGGTCTCTGTTTGTTTTAAGGACTTCCATATTGTATTTCATCCAGAAACCTACAGCTGCCTTGAATTGTGACCGGTGGAGTGCTGCTACCATATGCAAGGTCCTTTGCTTAAAATCCAGCAGTCATGAGCGAACGGAGATTGGCAAGGGGAAGGAATGTGCATATGGATATTACTTGTGCTATAGAGAGCAGATATGCCTAATATTACATTTTTTCCATCTTAGATTTACAACTGAAAGTAACTCAGTTCATTGAAGAGCATTTTCAGAAATCCCAAATAAAACAGCAAATGTGGAGGCTGCAGGCACGTGAAAGAGGAATCTTGCTGTGCCCGGCCACTACACTCCTGTTTTCCCCGGGCACGGCTGCTTTGGTGCTGTTAGCCCAGGACAAGGGAGGAGAGTGCTTAGGAACCATTAATTCCATTTTCAAAGGTGCAAGCATTTTATCCCTCGGTGATGAGCACACCCCAAGCCCAAATGGCTCAGAGATACTGACTGTGAGGTCGGTACTTTGCACAAAACACCTGAAATCTGTTGAGCAGCACTTGGGTACTTTGTGGCTTGTGGCAGAGGGTGTGAACAAGTGCCCTGCAGGAGCCTGCTGACGTTACCCCATACATTGCTCTGGTTACTGCGCTGGTCTGAGTCACCCAGCTCCCTCCCTGGCATGAAGAAATCGATCTTGCAGAAAGTAAAATCCACACAGAGAGTTTCGTTGTTTAGGATTACCAATTCCTTGCTACCATCAGCTGCACGCTCAGCATTACAGGCGTAATGACAGAGTAGAGAAATCCAATTGGTTTTTTAAGGCGAAATGTTTAGTAAGGGTTAGTTGATACGATTAGATTCAACACTGGTGACTTTAAAATGTTGTTATCTATTACCATAGCTGGTAGCACGTGTCTGAGATTATGTGTTTTGTGGCTATTGTACAGCTACCATAATAAGAGCCACCATTGTCATTTTGATGATACTGAGCACAACGTACTGTTTGGGGAAATGTTTGCCTTGCCTTCATACTTACAGTATATTTTGGAAGGGGAGGGATAGGAAAAGCCCCATCTATACTCCTGTATCAGGAATGAGCCTGCACACAGTTCTCTGAACTCTGTTAGATGAACAGAAAATGAGAGCATCTGTGCAGCAGCTCCTCTGCAGCACGGCGGGGAGAGAGACAAACGCTGATAGCTACGAACATTAAAGAGCGATCATTTGGGCACTTGTCATCAAAGGGGTCTACCTCAGATGTGCGCTGCTTTAGGATCGATACACGGGTCTAGAGTGAGGTACACAGGAAGATGAAGGACTGATTTTATTTACAGCATGTTTGCTATGCTGTTAACTGACAGGTTGGGATTTGCAGAGAGCTCATGCAGGGCATCATTGCTCGAGCCCTTGTACCAGCCATTACCTCTTGGTTGATAACTCTTTGCAGAGAAGATAAAAACTTGCAAGCATAGAAATAGTGACTAAAAGACAAGTAACTATTATGGCTTAATTATAACGTCTACACTCAGGCCTGAACTTGGAGCAGAATTTAGCTGTTATTCACCATATTCCTGTTTGCATTGTTTTCTAGGCTCTAGGTATTTTATGAGAATAATGAGAAGATGAAGGCATAAATCCCAAAGGTAATTTAGGGCCTAATTCTATCAACTGGAGTCAGAGTGAGATAACTTCAGGAATCTCCACTGAGGCATTGATGCTCCTCCAGAGGGAGGTGCTCAGGCACTCCCGACAGTGGGACTGATGCCCAGCATTGTCAGCAGGATCAGAAGATGGCTTCCTCTAGCACATGTTCAGAGGTGGTGAGAGCACTGAGATGGGCCCTATGGCAGTCAGAGCTCCTTCAGACAAATACGTGCATGTATGGAAGATTTAATTACCAGACTGTTTAGGAGAATTTCTAATCTCTCTTCAGCCACTCACACTGACATCTCTGATGTGTGATACCATTTAGATTGAAAAGGGAATCCGTTTAAAGCCTAAACACTGCAATTACTTTTTTAGATGCCTGGGAGCAGCTAGGAGTTCAAGCACATGATGATCCTCAACCCTGCTAAATTAAAGGCAATAGACCAGTGAGGGGAGAGAAAGAATGTTCAAGTACACTGTGTTTCAGAGGATGTGGTTTGCAAACTGACATGCATAATTTTCAAACTAGAAGTGTAACCTAATAGGGCCAAGGTTTCCAGACTGAGGTGTGCATCGTGCCAGAGACATGCGAGCAAAACCCAGGGCAGCCCAGCTGCTGCCCGGCCAGATGCTGCGCACATCCAGCACAGGGCTGGCAGGGATGTCGAGGAGCGGCTGGGGCCAGGAGACTGCCCGAATTGTGCTCCCACATCACTGCAGGCTGCTGGCTAGGTGTGCTGTTCACAAAGTGGCTCCTTGCTTATAAACAGCCCTTTCTCTTTGTGATAACGTCACAAGGAGAGTTTTGCTAATTCTTCCCTCTTGGTGTATCAGCAGTCAGAAGGCGCACACACACACTTCTGCCAACTCACATGGTTTGCCAAGCCACGACCACAAGCCATCCCGACAACTTCTGGCAGTTGTGACACAGAACGTATGGTTCATGTGGCAAAATGTGCTGGCACGTCCCCTGTAGGCTCCATCACTTATGCAAAGCATTCAAAGCCAACTAGCAGCTGCTGTGCTGGGGCCGCTCGCATCACACCAGTAGCACTGTCTCATCCTTTCTTTTCACTTCTCCATCTCCACCTGTTCTTTTCCTTTCTTATTTTATTTTTTTCCCTCTTCTACCTCTCTCTCTTTCTCCTGTATCCTATGCAATGCCTGGAAGGGCTCTGGGGTAGGGATCATCCCTTTGCCCTGTGTGTCCCTCCCTCCCCGCAGAGCTCTCCTGGCACAGTGCTGCACAACAGGAATGCACAACCAGGCAGCTGGCGCCCAAAGATCCCTGGCAGGCTGAAGGATGAACGGCCTGAAAAGTGAGCATGTGGGTAAAAACACAGCTTGGGGGGGAGGCTTTTAATGAGCTTTTTGACGGTAATGTAGTGCTGCTCTACCTAACTGAAGGTATTTACATAGCTGAGATCCACCTGGTTACTTATTGCATTTTGGCTGTCCGGGTGTGTTGCCTGTTTTTGTTTGGTAGTTGCTAATGTCTCTGATCTCAACTGCAGAACATATTTATGGTTCAGGCAAGCTGCCCAAGAGACAGCCCTAAGGAAATAGCTTGCCCCGAAACAATGGCGTTCTGCATCTTGTCCGGAACGTCTGACAGCACGGAGTGTGCTTGGGGCTGGTGGTGGGGCTCATCCTGGAGATGCGGTCACAGCCTGACACGGCTGCAAAGGGCAGCTGTCTGCACCTCGGGGGTGGGTTCTGCTTTGCCTCTTCCATCCATCCCAGTGTGGCACAAGACTTCACGTGGCTGTGACAGGTTGGGGCTAAGGTGAAGGAGAACGTTGTACCTGGAGTTGCTGCTCCTTACCCATTGCCTAAGACTAAGACTAACAGATCAGAGTCAGTGTTTCTTGAAAAAGCTGAAAAAAATCAAGAAAAACACCAAAAAGAACAAACCTAGTGTGACCGATCCCCTCTGAGGCCTCAGTTTTATTCCTTCATTTTCATCACAGGTATGGGTCCTTTCATATTTGGAAAGGAAATTTGGTGCTCCTCTGAAAAAACATTGTTCAGAGTGATGTGGTAACACAGAGTGCTATGGTATAACTTCCAAACCCCACACACAAGGAGTCTTCACTGTCACTGCGTGTTCTGCCCCTACAGTTTGTCCTGAGATTGGCTTAATGCCATTCTCAATGGTTCTGCCTCCATACCAAATGGTATGCAGAACTGCATGGTGGTACACCTGTGGAAGATTGTAGAAAAAACAAGATGTGGAATCTTGTTTGAGAGCTAAAAGTGATCACGAGATCACTGTGCAGTAAGTTTCAGTCTTCCAATTGAAATAACAGGAGGTATTTTGCCACTAAATTCAACCAGAGCAGAAGGCTCATGATGAGCACACAGGAGTAAGCAATGTCCTTTGGTCCTCAGCTCCACCATTGCCCACTGTAGTTTTGTCCCTTTCTCTTCTTGTTTTATTCAAGATACATCAAGGACTCGATGATCCTTATTGGGTCCCTTCCAACTTGAGTTTATTCTAAGATGTAGACACTGACTTTGTCCTCCTCCTTAGACCCCTGGGCCAGAGGTTGTCATCTGGCTCTATACATAAAGCAGCCTAGCACCGATGTGTCCTGGCCCTGGGCAAGGTCTGCAGAGTGTTATTGCAGGGCAAAAAAATAACCCATAACTTAGAAATTCTCCAAGAAGAGGGCAGAGCAGGAGAGCTCTGTTGGCCTGCATGAACGCTTCAAATGGTGCAGTGCTGGGATCCACCGAGATCCCTCTGGGTGCTGGGAGTGCCCACAACTCAGAACGAATAATCCCCTTACTGCTTTCTTGGGTACTCTGGGATGTGCAATGCAAGCAAGAAAAGCCAAGCACTTCATCCTCCAGGGTTCTCCTGGCTAGCTCCAGTGCTCAGAGCTGAGTGAGCCACAAGCAGGCAGTGCCTTCCATGAAACCCAGAGCCGTGTGCAGCATGGCTGGGAGATGGGAGCCAGCGGACCTGAGCTACAGCACTCAGCTCCGAGCGCTCTGTCAGTATGGATTTGGTTGTTTCAGGCTGTGCATCCCTCCGGCACACCCTACCCGCTGCTTCCAGCCCCATTCCTCCACGTGTGCCAGCCCTGTCCCAGGCTGCACAGCTTGCAGCTCGCGGGAAGTCTCCCATTTACCAAAATTGTAATATTTGAGCCGTTACGAACATTTTTCGCAATTAAAGCTGCCACACAGTTTAGTCAAAGACATGATTGTGCTGTTTGCTGCTGTCTCCGATTAGGAATTTAGTTGCCTAAAACTTTCCGTGCTGTCCAGCAGAGCGCAATGGGCTGTTGACGGCTATGTGCTATTTTTTCAGCGGCGCTGGGAGAGAAATGGGTTTGTTAGAATATTTTCACACTGAATTGCAAATGGTCCCATGCAGCTATTCTTTTCTTCTCTGCAAATATTTTCCATCTCTGGTCTCCAAACAGTTAAATGAAAGACAGCCAGTAACATGGAGAGCTCTTTAATCCTAGGATAGGCAATTGCAAACAGAATAGAGGACATCAACCTCCTTTTATTTCCCGTTTAGGACCTGGAGGTGAAAAAGCCAATATTCCTCTGTGTGATGCATCTAGCTGAGCAGATGCTGAATTGCACATGTTCATTTTAGTCCACTCTGCCAGAGTATGGAGAGCAGAAGTATTGACGCTCCAGAGCAAGGCTCTCGGCCTCTCCAAACTCACAAACTTGGGTTTCGGCCCCAAGAGCCCCTGTGCCCGTCCCACTGGTGTTAGCCCTTGCCCCACGGGAGCGGCCCGGTGCTGGGGGTGCTGAGGCCGGGGGGGGGA